>SDVV010032020.1:0-11478 GCA_016164225.1 Gammarus roeselii
AACTAATACAAGCCGCAATAATTGTGTAACCGATATGCACATCTGAAGAGCGCGATTTGTAGCAGTAGCTGCATGTCTTGTGAACTAAACCTACTTCATTGCCTCGACGCGTTTTGCTGTGCGATGCCTGCGACAATACTGAATATACAGCCACAAATGTTCGTCGGTAGGCTGCATTTAGTGCGACTGCATTGCAGAACATGTATAATTTCTCCTGCTAACCCAATAAATGATTATTCTTCACTCAGGAAAGAACCGACAGGAAGTGCTTGAACGCATTACCTCAATCAGGAAAAAGCATGTCAATTATGAGATTGTTCCCTACTCTGGTATTAGCGCAACAAACATGCGCTATCAAGAGTAAGTATGTTAGTTATGTGATTGTTTCCTATTTTGTTATTATCGCAACAAACATGCGCTATCAAGAGTAAGTATGTTAGTTATGTGATTGTTTCCTATTCTGTTATTAGCGCAACAAACATGCGCTATCAAGAGTAAGTATGTTAGTTATGTGATTGTTTCCTATTCTGTTATTATCGCAACAAACATGCGCTATCATGAGTAAGTATGTTAGTTATGTGATTGTTTCCTACTCTGTTATTAGCGCAACAAACATGCGCTATCAAGAAGAAGCATGTTAATTCTGGGATTGTTTCCTACTCTGTTATTAGCGCAACAAACATGCGCTATCAAGAATAAGCATGTTAATTATGTGATTATTCCCTACTCTGTTGGAAATGCGCTAAAGAAAAACTCATCAAAATAATCTAATGTATTCCTCTAAAAATTCCCATGGCTGATTGGTCAAGACCGCGTGGCAAACCACGCGCCTTGATTATCCCTGAGGAAAAATATTCGGTCAGCGGTCTTGCTTCAAGGCCTCGGTGTGGAAGCGTCACCACATTCCCACGTCAATTAGGTCAGCGGTCTTGCTCCAAGGCCTCGGTGTGGGAGCATCACCACATTTCCACGTCAATTAAGTCAGCGGTTTTGCTCCAAGGCCTCGGTGTGGGAGAGTCACCACATTCCCACGTCAATTAAGTCAGCGGTCCTGCTCCAAGGCCTCGGTGTGGGATCGTCACCACATTCCCACGTCAATTAAGTCAGCGGTCTTGCCTCAAGGCCTCGGTGTTGGAGCGTCACCACACTCCCACGTCAATTAGGTCAGCGGTCTTGCTCCAAGGCCTCGGCGTGGGAGCGACACCACATTCCCACGTCAATTAAGTCAGCGGTCTTGCTCCAAGGCCTCGATGTGGGAGCGTCACCACATTCCCATGTCAATTAAGTCAGCGGTCTTGCCTCAGGGCCTCGGTGTGGGAGCGTCACCACATTCCCACGTCAATTAGGTCACTTGCTCCACGGCCTCGGTGTGGGAGTATCACCACATTCCCACGTCAATTCAAACGCAAATTTATTGGAGGGAGACGACCGCGGTCTACATTAGAGAGAATCGATCGTCCGCACATCCAATAGGTCTTGCTGTATAAGTTTCCTGATCTCAGACTGGTTGCTGTGCTGAATGGTAGCTATTGTGAGGGATAACAATTATGATCCGCATTGAGTTCTCAGTTTTTTTTTTGGTCTAACCAGCATCGTGATGGTCATTGATACTCATTGAGTTCTCAGTTGGTTTGTTTTGTCTAACCAGCATCGGGACGGTTATTCATTAAAGCATCCGTTGCACGTCACAAGTTTTGACAATTAATACAGACAAGTTTGGACTATGACGTTATTTGATTCTATGAGTATTGATTTTCCTTGTAGCTGTTTTGTAGCTTCCATATCCATATCCATATCAGCAGACGGATTTTTAAGACGGTCTAAAAACGGAAGAAAAAATATTACGAAAATTAAATTGCGGTCAACGCCAAAACTAATCCGAAACAATTTTTCAGTTATATATCGACCAAAAAAATCAAGATCTGTAATTGGCCCTCATGAGAATGATATTGGTGAGCTAGAAATTGCTCAACCAATTTTTCTGTTCTGTATTTACGTTAGAGAAAGCGGATATTCCTAACCTGAGGATATCACAGCGCAAAGACAAATCGAAGCCCTCAGCACAGTGAATTTTTCCCCAGCCGAAGTTATTAAATCTATAGAAAAATTAAAAGTTACAAAACCTCCCGGTCCTGACCAAGTTCATCCCACAATACTGAAAGAGACTATGAATGAAATTGCCGAACATCTAGCGAACATTTTCACCCAATCTGTCACAAATGGCACCTGCCCCTCTCAATGGAAAGAGGCCAACGTCACCCCATTTTTTAAAAAAGGGGACAAAAAGTGCCCCGGAAATTACCGTCCAATTAGTCTCACCTCAGTCATAGGTAAATTGACGGAAAGTTTGATCACTGATGAAATTACAGAATTCCTGAAATTAAATCAGTTGATATGTAACTTTCAGCATGGCTTCAGACGCAATCGTTCATGTCTTACTAACCTGCTGCTTTTTTTAAAGAATAAAATGGAATTTTACGACGCGAAATCTCCGATCGACAACATTTACCTCGACTTTCAAAAGGCTTGCGACAAAGTTCCTCACAAGCTCTTGGTTAGTAAGTTGCACAACATCGGTATTCGAGGTGAACTCAATAACTGGATAAAATGCTGGCTCACGGACAGACGGCAGCGAGTCGCACTTAATGGAGCTTCCTCCAATTGGAGTAAAGTTACAAGCGGCGTGTCCCAAGGATCTGTGTTAGGTCCAGTTCTCTTCATAACATTCCTAAACGATCACGACAGCAAGATACTTAGTAGTAAGTTTGCTCGGAGGAAAAGTGCAAAACCAAACTCGAGTGTGAGCAGATCCAATTAGACTTGAACAAAATTGTTGAATGGTCAGAAAAGTGGCAAATGAAACTCAATTTTGACAAGTGTAAAGTTATGCACATCGGCTACCATAACCGATGGTAATATTCAAAGTCCGGAAAGAAACTGTTACCTGTCACCGAAGAGAAAGATCTAGGTGTTAGCATTAGTAACGACTTGAAAAGCAGTAAACAATGTAACGATGCATCCAAAAAAGGCAATAAAATGTTAGTCATGATATCCCGCACAATCTTGTACAAGAGCAGAAATAGTATCCGCATGTTATACACTGCATTTGTTAGACCGCTCCTTGAGTATTCTGTCCAATGATAGTCTCAATACCTCAAAAAATACTTCATTAAATTAGAGAAGGTCCAACGTAGAGCTACCAAACTAATCCCTTCGCTGCGCAATAAATTGTACGAAGAGAGACTGCGCGAACTCAACCTTTATTCGCTAGTCAGAGGTGACATGATCGAAGTGTGGAAGATTAAGAAGGGTAAGGAAAACGTCGACCGAGCAAGCCTTTCCACTTTAGATGCGAACGGAGTGACAAGGAATAATGGCTACAAAATTGTTGGCAAGCGTTTTAAACTCGATATCACGCGCAATTTTTTTACGTATAGGGTTGTCGAAGAATGGAACTGACTTCCCGCATAAGTTGTGAACAGCGATACAATCGAAACGTTTAAGTCACGGCTCGACAAATTCTACCAAAATCACCGCTAAATAGATCCCATCAATAGCACGTTAACCATATATTTGTGAAAAATGGTGTCCGGCATTGACACCCATTTGGTTAAATTAGTGCCCGGCATTGACACTAGCACGGTTAATAAGGTACCCGGCATTGGTACCTGCTCGTTGTAAAACGGTGGTCAGCAATGACGCTGGTCAGCATTGGTTTAACGAGGAATGAAACTGTGACAATCTCTGATCAACACCGTGGGTCGGTTGCTTTCTCTTCATGTGCTGATATGAGTTGTTTCGAGTATCATCGTTAAATGCTATTTCCTTCAACAAACATTCCCTTTCTTGATCTATTAAAACAAAATATATAGACACAAGATGCTATCTTAGACGTTCTACTTCAGAACTAATCTTCTTACTATCAAAAGGCAACCCAGTTCGGACCAAAAGGTCTGTTGTTGTCTTCGTACACTTGTAAACATCCAACCAGCAATGCCATGTACGTTTACCTGCATTGTGTGTGCGTGTTTTGTCAAGGTGCTGCTGGTCTGTGCGCTTGCGTGAATGCAAGCTCTGTTCGTTCGCTCGTTCGTTGTCTGTCCTCGACTCGGAGCCGGCCGCCGGTATATAAGAAGTTTCAGCGGCTGCGGCACACAGTTTCTAAGGCGTCGTTGCACTGTAAGCTTGTGCTCTCCTCGTCTCTTGCTCTCATTACTCGCAAGCCGCGCCACTTCTTCTTCGATAACAGAATTTCGCGAGACTGACCGCCCAACAAAGCATTCTGCCTGCCAACCCACTAATTGTTTCAAGACTGCTTAAACTTTACTACGACGACTTTTTATTGGATATCTAGGTCGAGGATATCCATTGAGAAATTACCTCGTCGTTGGACATCCGGTTGTATTTCAAGACTCCGTCACTTCAATTCGAGGCAGTTCTAATATCATTTGCAACGGCTCCCCTTCTGAACGCGTCCGACTCAATGGCCAACGAAACAGAACAGCAGCAGAATGCGGCCAACAAGGAACAGCAGAACGGCAACGTGAAGCAGAGTGTTAAAGGCTACAGGAAAAAGGGACTCGTCAGCGAGAAGGTCCTGCTGGAGAGGTTATCTGATATGAGCATCGAAGATAGCGTGATGAACCCCGTGATCACCCTGAGCTCGGTGGAGGGCGATGATGATTGCGACCCGTCGCCGATGGAGGAGTGCAACTCGCCCAGATTGAGGTCCAAGGGCACTTTGAAACCAAGCCTTTCCCTCGACGTCCCCAACTTGAAAATTGAGAACGAGGCAAAGAGACCTCCATTGTAAGAAATTAAGGGTCGACAAGCAACAGTCTCTACTGTCGTGCGTTTCATCTGTTTTGCCAAAGGACGTCATCACCTTATCACCAATCATAGTCGAATGCTTGTTTAAAATGAAGGCCGTGCGACTTCTACCAGGAAGTTGATATCCCTGTGAAGTTTTGTTGTTCTCCAGTGCAAGTTTCATTTTCCAGGTGATCCACTTTTGGGCACAATAATTCTTCCAACCACTTCTTACCAAAGACTTGGGTGCTTGAAATGAAGTTAGTGTTGTGGTTTCACCGTCATGTCCACGTTCGTTCAAAGACAGACTGAGAAGATGGAACGTCTCAGTTACTCCACCGTCCGTCTGCTGAACCTGCTACCAAGAAGAGGAAGGACGGATCTTCAGTTGGTATTTACGGCATCCTGCCCTGATCCTGCATGGATCGAAGATTCCTTGGAGCCAAGGACGAATGCTGGCGATTGATAGGAAGCAGGAAATCCAGGCAATTCTTCCCGACTGGAAATCTTGATTTCACCACTGCTGTCTGTACTATTTTTTTATATGAAACTTCATAGATAGTTTGGAAAATGTTTTTGTAGAAGATAAACTAGTTGTACTAGATGACGAGGCTGAATTATACTTCATTTTCTCAGTCCTTAATAAACTAGGACAATTTTTGCTCCTTTGTCTTGCATCGAGCCTCTTAGGTAGCTGTATCAACAACGGCGTTTACACCCTGATAATTCTAGACAAACATCGGGAGCCCCTACTTTTGTGACAAGTTGCAGTGGCCGGCGACTGGAAGCTGTAAGCTGCGGAATTGTATTTTCTTTCTCTGGGTTACAATGTTCCAAGCATGGTTCAACATTTCATTCATGAATCATCCACTTCGTTATCACGATCACTCATTTCATATTTCATCGGAATTACATCCGTACTCATCTTAGAACTAATTAGATTTAGAATTATAGATTTATTGCCATACAAACTACATTTCGTCGAAAGGTGTCCATCCTCTTTTGTTGATTGCTCTGTGAGGAGTCGTCCTTTTCCTGCACTTGTATGCAGCCTGGCATTGTATCTTCCAAGAGCTCAAATGCGTACCTCGCGCTATGCTTACCCATAGCTCCCACCAAGATTTATCTAAAATTACCATTGTTAACTGAAAGGTAATTTCTGTATAGGCTGCAGTAAGCATGCGTCGTAAGTAACGACGCATTCTTTGTGTACCTCCAATGCTATTTGAAGAATTATTGCCTCAAACGATTCAGTCTGTCGCTTGAATGCTCCACCTTTCCTTCCCTCCACTTGTGTGTTTACATTCACCTTCATGATGGCATCCACTATCATCGTCAGTGGGCAACAACTTGGTTTGATAAGAAATCATACGACGGATATATCATGGAACCCTTTTGTATACCTTCGTATATATAATGTACTGCTAGCTTGTAAAGAAGTAGGTTGCTCTCCTAGACGTTGCTTGTTACTAGGCTTTGTCTAGTTGTTTAGGGTCGTCGATAGCGACACTTTAGAGCTGTTCCGGTCGAGTCAGCTTTTGTCTGCTCTTCCTCTTCCAGGTCTCCTGATCCGAGCGGTTACATCCATTGTATTTGACGCCTCATGTGGCTTTTGTATGAACAAGAGCGAATTATGAATATCCCTAGTAATTACTCATTAACGAAGAAACAAATAATCGTTTTCCAACGAGTTATTCAACTTAATATATTTGTCTTGGTATTTTATCTAGACGAACAAGGCTTCTAAAGTCTCTTCATATCGAATTTTAACTCGTCCCTAGACATATGTCGGAAAAATGACTTGTAGGATGAGTGACATATGTGTTGAGAGTGACCATTAACTAATTCGGCGAACATTTAATTGTTGTCGACGATTGTTGTGCAGCTTTACGAGAGAGTTTGACTGGTAGGAGTCATGAATTGTTATGCTTGAGTGCACTCAATGTAGATAGTTCATTCATCTAGATGCCCTTACGGTTGGTATCCAAGGAACTTTAAGGACTCCTTTGTGCAGGAGTATCATTGAGCAGCGTTTTGTTTAGTATTCTTTTTATATGAATATTCGCAGTAGATTTTTGTTCAATATTATTGACATGTGATATTAATTTATATTTGTAGATTTATTTAGTCATATCTGTTTTGCGTCATGTTCCATTGTATATTCTTGTGTATTTCAATCATACTTCATTCTACGATCTTGTGTTGACTTCAACCGGCCGAGTTGACAGCTCTGTATAATCAGATAATACAGTAGTAAAAGATTTCTCGGAGTATTTGGCCTAATACCGACTTGAAGTGAACTTAAAACAGTATCATAATACTCTTCAAAGTATTATGTTAAATACTGTCTCTAAGTGAACTTATCACAGTAACTTAATACTTCTCGAAGCATTTTGTCTAATACTGTCCTGAAGGGAACTGAATACATAAGTTAATACTTCTCAAAGTATTTTGTCTAATACTGTCTCGAAAGAATCGGACATAGTAATCGAAAAATAGATTGTCCAAATCGTTTTTAAATAAATTGAAAAAATAGTGGAAAACTGATTTTATGTCACTGTTTTGCGTAATTCTGCTGACGACCCATTATGATGGGGCTGTAACATCTAAACACTGATCCTTGAAATACCAGTCCAACTCTTTATATATCAATAAAACATTTGCTATGCTTTAAAAAAGGAAACCTTGTTCTAGCGGTGTGTTCTATGAAAATATCAATTAATTACTTGAACAAATGATAGTTATCATATATTTATTTCGTCTCATGCCCTCCACATTGTCGATGATGAGTTTGCCCTGAATATTGAGCTTACATGGATTTATTTTGTTTCTATGACTTGTACTACCCACTTTTATGCTCGATGCCTGAGAAAAATTGAGGTTTACTGTTGAAGGAGGCCATTTACCTTGTGATAGGACTTTGTGTAAAATATGATAAATGTTTCTAGACTTTGTGCGTTGTTTCTGCAAGTCCTCAATGTAATTGTGTAGTCAGGAATTGCAAAAGTTTTTGGAATTTTGACATTTTGCATCCGTGAATTACGACGTTTTATTTACGTGTATTCCAGAATGAAATACATATGAATATTTTGTTACAATTTTGTATCTTTTTTTCCATTCATTCCTCGCTTCATGCTTAAGATAACTGGACGACTTCAAATATGAGGGAGAGTCGCTTCATGGTTAACATAACTGGACGGCTTCAAATATGAGGGAGAGTCGCTTCATGCTTAATATAACTGGACGGCTTCAAATATGAGGGAGAGTCGCTTCATGGTTAACATGACTGGACGGCTTCAAATATGAGGGAAAGTCGCTTCATGCTTAACATAACTGGACGGTTTCAAATATGAGGGAGTGTCGCTTCATGCTTAACATAACTGGACGGCTTCAAATATGAGGGAGAGTCGCTTCATGGTTAACATGACTGGACGGCTTCAAATATGAGGGAAAGTCGCTTCATGCTTAACATAACTGGACGGTTTCAAATATGAGGGAGTGTCGCTTCATGCTTAACATAACTGGACGGCTTCAAATATGAGGGAGAGTCGCTTCATGGTTAACATGACTGGACGGCTTCAAATATGAGGGAAAGTCGCTTCATGCTTAACATAACTGGACGGTTTCAAATATGAGGGAGTGTCGCTTCATGCTTAACATAACTGGACGGCTTCAAATATGAGGGAGAGTCGCTTCATGGTTAACATGACTGGACGGCTTCAAATATGAGGGAAAGTCGCTTCATGCTTAACATAACTGGACGGTTTCAAATATGAGGGAAAGTCGCTTCATGCTTAACATAACTGGACGGCTTCAAATAAGAGGGAAAGTCACTTCATGCTTAACATGACTGGACGGCTTCAAATATGAAGGAAAGTCGCTTCATGCTTAACATAACTGGACGGCTTCAAATATGAGGGAAAGTCGCAGTTAAGTCGCGTCCACAACTTCTCATGACCGGCGAACTGATATCATGGTAAAAAGATGAAAACACCACATAAATTCTTTTTATATATCTGATATTGTAGTATATATAGAATGTTACTAGAAAAATCACCCCGAAAAAAAAAATCACTCATCACACATAGATTTCTTGATGACATTTTCATACATATTGGTTTATGCAGCATGAATATGTCGTTTTTTCATCTGATCTCGAAAATATATCCTCTTATTCACAGGAGTTGCATTCAGCTTATCACCCAAGTGTTCTCGGATCATATTGCTTTGCTTTTGTAGATCATAATGAGGCTGGACCCCCTGCTCCTAGAATCTATAATCAATGTTTATAGAGTTTATAAATTATATGTAAATGAAACTAAACCTTATAGTTCTAGTTTTGATATAAATACATTACTGGCTTTGATAAAATAAGCGGATATTTTTTACGGCAAAGATCTCATAAATCTCCAAACCAAGATCATTTCACAATTAAACTTTTGAACCGTTTCATTAAAGCCACTTGACATATGTTAAAGTTTGAATCAATCATGATCCTAATCAAGGATTGGGATTGAAAACTACCGATGCTGTGCAATTTACTTACTGAGCCTAAGTGAGGGCTGCAATTGGATTTTTTTTAATGAAGGCATAAGGTATCGATTGGAAATTTTGCGTCATAAATCTCGAAAAATAATAGAAACTTCGTCAGACAAAGTCTTGTTGGAAGTCTTCTATGAACATGTTTGTTTCAAAGAATTCTGTATGTTTGTCCGTTATCAAACTTTCCATCCATTCGTCCATGACTGAGGTGAGACTAATTGGTCGGTAATGGCCAGGACAAGTCTAGTCCTCTTAACCTTTCCATCCATTTGCCCATGACTGAGGTGAGACTAATTGGTCGGTAATGGCTGGGACAAGCCTAGTCCTCTTAAAAACAGCTCAGTTACTTTGGGCTCTTTCCATTGAGAAGGGCAAATGCCATTTGTGAAATATTGGGTGCAAAGCTTATTCTGGGATGATTTTGGTCACAACATGATGATTTTACGACTTTCGATTCATCTTTACGCTATAATATCGTGAGGATTGGGAATATTAGAATTCTCTATCGTAAATACAAAACAAAATTATTAGTTTAGTAGAACACTCCGCTAGAAACTGACGACACTTTTACGACCTTCGAGTTTCGTCTCTTCGTAGCTCTCACAGACGTTCTCAACAGGTCCTACTACAGATCTTGGTTTTATTTCTCTAAATTTTATAAAAAACTTGTTTCGAATTCATTTTACCGTTCACAACAATTTAGGTTTCACAATTTTTTCCCGTTTCGGACTTTCTTTACAAGTCTTATGTTGTCTTTTAAAGAAATTTTTGTGTTGTTTCGTCCTGCGAGTGTTTTTGATATGACGAGTGCTTTGGTTACTTTTGTGACAGATGTCGCAGTTCCCCTTCCCAGTATTTTGGTTGATTGCGTGCTGATCGCAGTATTTTTTGCCGCGGATGATCAACTTCAATATTTTGAATTGTAGTTAATTTTTTAACGATTGCGTGACGCCACGCTATTGACTGGTTAATCATTAAAATTAGTTACTCTAAAATTAGGTAGTTTATCATACTTTATTAATAGTTTCCACTCACGCCCAATCGTGAAACGGTTCACCCAGTACAAAGTTCGTGACTTGAGATTGGCATACACAAACAAAGAAGATCAAGGATGCTGCATGAACTTATGGACAGTAAAATCGATCCGGCGATGGACTGTGGCAGTACATTTGTCACTTTCTCAATCAATGTCAGGAATTCTGAAGTCTCCAAGCACAATGTTGTTTTGTGTTGTGATATCAACGGGGTGTTGATATCACAACACAACATCAGCTGCAACAGTGCTCTTTGGAGGGCGATAGACGAGAGGGATTTGATACTTGAATGCCTACCGTTTAATTGAATTGATTATATGTCGTGTCTGCTGCTAGGAATAGTAACTTCTGATAGTTGTTGAAAACGGTTTTATTAAATGTTTTTTTTTAAATTCAGTCTTTATAGGAGGGGGGGGGGAGTTGGCAGCGCCCCTTGACTGCACTTCGGATGAGATTACCGCTTTCAACAATTTTTAGTTCTGGGTCCGCGAGTTTTGTTCTCTCTCTCATGGGCTGCATTTGGGCTCCGATGTTTCCTTGGTACGCGGCCTTTTGTTGGCGACTGCTCCTGTACCACTTCAGCGCCTGAGTAAACTCCCGGTGTAGGCGGGGGGGATGGGGCTTTGATTATCTAATTACTTTACATTGCACGAGTTCAAGCTCACTCAAAGTTTAACATAAATAGAAATGGTTTACTGATGTCGTGCTCGAAAATATCAAGTACCGCACAGCACCGACGACGGGTCCATAGTTTGTGAAACAGTTGACCCACCAACGCTGGATAAATGAATTGAATGGCTATAAAAAAAACTTTTGGCCCATGTCCAACATGTGCCTGACGCTACTTTACGGATGATCAAAATACAGTTCAAGAAATAATACGTAGAGAACTGATTTTTTCGTTGAGATTGGTATATAATAACTAATTTAAACATTACTTGTCGCTAGGATATGAAAACATCACACCAGCTGCCACTGATTGGCAGCAGCCTAGGATTAGCAGGTTATGAACAATCATAAAACAAGAGTTAGGTGAAAATCAAGATAGGTTCATGTACATATGTATATATACATGTATTGAATATATATGTGT
>SDVV010032021.1:0-11478 GCA_016164225.1 Gammarus roeselii
ACCAAAGATAGAATCAAACTTTTATCTTTCCGCAAGCTCATTCAAGTTATGGAGTTGCAAGTTTTCTTCCCCTGCTTATCGCACCTTCCTTCTTCAAGTTCTCTTTGAAATTATTCCCATGGTTTGACAGCAGGGGACTACTCAGAGTTAGAGGGGCTGACGAATTGGTTGTACTACCCGTGCTAGTTTAGTCGGAACCAGGACTTTTTGCAAATTGAACTACCCATGATGTGTGAGGGAGCCCATTCTTGGGGGATGCGACTCTTTAACAACATTTTATCCTGTTTGTCCTGCAGTGGACTACTGCCCCTTCGGGGAGCACCTGAAGCAAGCGTGGCGCCTCAGAAGCCACCCCAACATGAAGTATATCTTCTACGAGGACCTGAAGGCGGACATCGTCGGGGAGATCAAGAAAATCGCCTCCTTCATTGGGGTCACCCTGACAGACAAGCAGCTCAGCAATGTGAGGGCTTTAAAGTTGATATGGCTGCTAATCTTTGACTTTTTCAAAACATTAATATTTGAGGTTTTATTTATTTGTATAGAGTCTGTATGTGTAAGGCCATTTCTATCTCCTTCAAATTTCATCGTCGCAACTGCACCTTGATTTGAACAATGTTCTAGACCAGATGAGCTTGGAGTGCCAAGGCTTTACGCTTTCGATCAAAGTAGAAGTCAAGAACGAAAATCACAATGACTCGTTATGTTTCCCAGCCACAGCGGGGAGACACATTCTTTTGCACTGTATCATTTTTTTCTTCAACAGAATGATGAATGTTTTGTATTATTCTAAAAGGTTTTGTACCTCAATTCCCAACTAAGTGTATCGCCATCTAGCAAAGATTTTTTCTCGTAATTTATTCGTAAACAGTTTGTATGAAATGCTAACGCATCGTCAATCATGCATGGATTTTAACGTTAAACTGACCAAATGAAAAAAAAACACCATACGTAGAGCGACGAATTGGGTTATTTTTTGGGCTCGCTTGGGAGGTACCGCTTCTGGTATTTGGTCATATTTCAGCTCAACAAGCTTGCTGCCGCGAGCGTTTCATAGCTTAAACGTTCCGCTGTGGCGGACGATGTCTATGAGCTAGATATGACCTCTATAAGAAAACTGGTGCCTAATACACATCCATGGAACGACGGCGAGAGTATAGATAGTGTCAGCACACTGTCCCATTTACCAAATAGATGTTATGTTAACTCCTAAAATGGAGGTGAACTGTTTCAAGTCTTCAAATTGATATGTTGTTATACCTAGAAGAAAATAACTAATTGCTCCTAAGCCCATTCCTGGTCTCTTGTGGGAAAACATGAATTAATGCACGTAAATATAATATGACCGAGGGGCAACTTTTTAAACGGGATTGCAGGAAACGAGTTAAACCATATTTCAAGCGTCGGTGTCCATAGACTTGCTATCCATTTTATGGTAGTTGGTCACTCCTCTGAGTAGCCAAACAAGATGACACGAATCGACCATTCTCAGCAGCAGTACACTGAGGTGTGTGTATAACCATAAGAACAATGGAACTTCTCATGACTCTGATTTTTTATCAAATTAACACTCTATCCGTGTGCAAGCTTACAAACAGGATAGCTCTATCTGTGCCTAGGCTTACATTACAGGATTACTCCACTCGTGAAAACAGATTGCTCCAGCCGTGTATAGGCTTACAAAACAGGATTACGTCATCAGTGCATAGGCTTACAAAACGGGATTACGCCAACAGTGTATTACCTTACAAAACAGGTTACATCATCAGTGTATTGACCTACAAAATAGGATTACGTCATCAGTGCATTAGCTTCCAAAACAGGATTACGTTATCAGTGTATCGGCTCACATAACAGGATAAGGTCATCAGTGTATCGGCTTACATAACAGGATTACTCCAGCAGTGTATAGGCTTACACAACGGGATTACTCAATCAGTGTATAGGCTTAGATAACAAGATTGTACATGATTGGAAAACTGATTTGCCACTCGCCGCAGATACATGAAAGTGTTGAAGAATGGGTGATGATAACATTAGGATCTAGAGGGCAGATACATGAAGGCGTTGGAGAATGAGTAGATCAGATTAGAGTAAGGAAACAAAACGAGCACGAGTGCTCACGTCAAGTTTTTTCCTTGAAAGAAGAGTGGGGGATAGTCAACGAAGTTTTAGAAATTCACGCACACAAACAAGAAAAGGAAGGTCGTAAGGAGAAAAGAGAGAAGGACCACTTCTACTATCACCTCTACCTACAAACACCACCCTATTACCACTCGGTTCATTTCAGCCCCTGAGAAAAAACGGTCGAGTGCCAGATGACTTTTTCAGGAACGAAGCGAATAGAAACGGGAAGCGAAGAATTTAGGTTTCAGGCGGTCGCATCTCCGACGGTCGAGCAGAGACGGACTCGCCCATACGCCGGACTCATACTTTTCCTCGAGCGCATGCCTGTCGGTTGTCCCAGATGTTGGGTCGGATGGAATCCAACTAAGTATTGAGTCTATGTCGGAGGAGCATATGGATATTAAAATTTTGACAAGTATGTGCACATTTAGTAGCAGCACCACACCCAGATGCCTGGGTGGTGGTCCTCCCCCATGTGCTCTGAGGATTAAACCTTTTGTACGCAAGTGGTTCCTTGAATTCTCGAACACATGTGGAGAAGTGGTTAGTAGTTATACGTCGCTCCACTTCCTGTTGCACCAGGTCTCGCCCGAATCTGTGCTACAAGAGAGAAGACGGTAGTTCATTCACACTGTACAGAAGAATAAATTTCAAAGTAAGATGCCGGAGAAGCATCTCCAAAGAATAGTGTTGCATTAGGTGCAAAAAAAATGTCATGTTTCATGGTGAAATGCTAGAAGGGTATCTCTCTGCAAAAGTACGTCATATATTTCAGGGTGAGATGCCAGAGGGGCATCTCTAAGAGGTTAGTTTGTTTATTTCAAGGTGAGATGCCAGATAGGCATCTCCAAGGAATACTGTTTTACTAGGTAACTGGCACAGCCAGCCAAAGACAGCGCAGCCCTGTTGTTAGTTGATGGCTGGTATGGTTCAATGTAATTTTTTTTTTCATTATTCTGTTTCTATTATGACACCGGGAGAAGAAAAAAAATAAAGGAGAGGGTACCAACGTGTCGACACTGACTCAACAGATGGATAATATACGTCGAATCTACGCCGTACCGTAAAGTTGAGCAATTGCTCTCCTCTTGGAGCGGGTTCGATTTATCATATACCATGACGTGTGGAGGGGAATGCTGCCGTTGCGGCTCATTGACAGGCGCCGCTGGGTCGCCGGCAGACTTTCACCCAAACTATGTGGCTCGCAATTTATTAGCTCTCTGTTCATTTGTACCTTCTCCTCCCCAACCAGGGGAAGGAAGATAGAAGAAACATGGTATACCCCGTATACCATGGGGTGTGACGGTGAATGCTACCGTTGTGGCTCCTCGACTAGCGTCGCTGCGTCGCCGGCAGACTTTCAATCGCACTTGGTAGTTTGTATATGTCGTCTATCTTTTCCCATTTTTCTCCTTTCTTCTTCTCTCCTGAGATAGAGGGCAGTAAGAGAAAGAGAAAAATTCCATCGTAGCGGCAAGGTCCCTCCGTGAGAAGATACTCACAGACTCAACAATGGATGATATTCGTCGAATCTAAGCAGCACTGCAGAGTTGAGCATTTGATCTCCTCCTAGTTCGGGTTCTATTTTCCTATACTGTGAGGTATGACGGTGAATGCTGCCGTTGAGGCTCCTCGAAATGCCCCGCTGAGTCGCCGGCAGACTTTCAATCGCACTTGATATTTTATATTTGTTGTCTATCTTTTCCCATTTTTCTCCTTTCATTTTCTCTCCCGACAGGGAGGGAAGAAAATAAAAGAGAAAAATACCATTGTATCGGCAAGGTTCCTCTGTAGGAAAATACTCAGTGACTGAACAATTGACAATATACATCGAATTTACGCCGTACAGTAGAGTTGAGTAATTGCTCTCCTCTTGGTGCGGGTTTGATTCTCGTATATCATAGGGGTGTGGCGGTGAACGCTGCCGTTGCAGCTCGCCGGTAGTCGCTGGGTCGCCGACAGATTCAACCAGTAGACAGTATGTGGTAATCGTACTACTTACGATTACCACCTACTTAAATAAAAATAAAGAGTAAAAGTATATGGTATCCCTCTGACTCGTTACAGCCGCATCGAGTTGAGCAGGGCTCTCTACTGTTAATAGTAGAAACTGTTCCGTTCCGATATGGAGTTTTTCAATCGCATCGAGCTGGTTTGCAATAGTAATCGCTACATTGTAACTTTTATTAAATTATGAGTAATAATTTTACAATTACCATAACCAGCGACATGCTATTATTGTTACTAATAACGAAATTATTAGTAATAATAACTTGAATTGTGATAAGTGCCGTGTCATGCTCCTTTCCTATGTCCCTACAATTACAGTCTCGACAGCTCCTGGGAAAGTCTGCCATTCTCACGTTAAATGATTCACGTAGCCCAGTGCTTGTCAAGCGCGTTTTATGTACGCATTCACGGATTTAGAGCCAACTACCGCAGCTGGTAAGTTGTTCCAAATCCGTGAGATTGCGATCGGGAAAAAGTGTTGTGCTATAGTCGTAGCAAAACGTTTTTCCACGAGTTTCGCCCCGTTGCTTTGTTTACGAATGTTGTGGTCCCTATCGAAAAGGCTGACAAGGCTCACGTTGTTGAATCCCTTCAGGTATTTTAAGGTTTCAGTGAGCTGGCTTCCCAACCTTCGTTGCTCGAGGGTGATGAGGCCAAGCTCTTAAAGCCTATACTCGTAGTCGTAGCTGTGGTGGCGTAGCTGCGGGATGAGCTTAGCAGCACAAAATTGGACTGCATGCTTGAGGTGGGGACGGACGAGAGACGTGTAAACAACAATAACATGCCCTTCGTTTTGCAGAAGAAGTTACGGGAGATGAAACCAAGGTTTCATCTTTGACCTGAGCGTCCCATTTCAAGTATTTGAAGATTAGGACGCCCAAGTCTCTCTGCTGGTCAACAGTAACAGTTGCAAGTTTGCTTCCTTCCATCGTGTGGTTGAAATTGGCATTGCGACACCCCATGTGCATAATTGTGCATTTTGCAACATTGAATTGCATCTGCCAAGCTTCCGACATTGGACGAATTTTTCGAGATCTTTTTGAATCTCAACTCTGTCTCTCATCCTCCATGCTGCATAGCTGAGCTTCATGTCGTCGGCAAATGTTAATACCTTGGACAGAAGCCCCGCATCCATGTCGTTAACATAGATGAGGAAGAGGATAGGACCCATGACGTTGTCCTGGGGAACCCAGTGGTAACAGTGGCCCACTCGGACACAGCCTGGCCGATGCTGACTCTCTGCTGGCGTCCTGGTAGCCGGGCGCGCAGCCAGCGACGTACGTTGCCACCGATGCCGAGCTCAGAGAATTTGTGAAACAGTCTCATGTGTGGCAACTTGTCGGAGGCTAAATGACATCCACTGCCTTGCGAACACGTTGATCATATCGTTGAAAAAGTCCAGCAGATTCGTCAGGCAACTCCTCTTGCGGTGGAAGCCGTGCTGAGTGTCATGAATCAATCTGTTACCCTGTAGATGATCAACGAGATGATTTTGTATCATTCGCTCGATGATTTTGCATACAATCGACGTCAAGCTAATCGGTCGATAGTTGATGGGCGATTGTCGGTCACCTTTTTTGAAGTTTGCCGAGTTTCCTTAAGAACTCTTAGGTGGTCTCCATCTGGACCAATCGATTTGTAAATGTTCAGTCCCTCAAGTTGTTTGACAACTTCCTCTCGCGTGAACACAATGTCTTGAGGGTGACTTCCCAACATAAACAGTATCTCGTTCGTAGCCGGGGCCCTCAGCTGTGAAAACTGCGCAGAAGAAGCAATTCAGGACACTGCCATGTCCTCATGTAACGTTCTGAGGACACCACCATCATCCATTAGCGGGCCAACTGAGTCCCTTGCAATTCTACTCTCGTTGACGTTGCGATAGAAATCCTTTGGGTTCTATTTGGCGTTATTTGCGATGTTTCTCTCTTTCGTGTGCTTAGAGGATCGGACTGTACTTCACGCCAGGCGATGCAGTTCTGCCGCCTCTTCGGTGTTGTTCTTCTTTTATTGCACCAGGGGGCCTGATCCTCTGGGTGGGATCAATTACCTTAAAGGTATACATCGGTCGCTGGCCTCACGAACTCTTTCATTGAGGATGCAGCAGCAAGCTTCCACCGTACCTTCTCTGAGTTGTACGATTAAATTCAGCGCACTGAGTTGTTTTCACATCCCCTGGAAGTCTGCTCGCACAAAATTGGAGCGACGTACAGCTCCCTGGGGGGCTGGACGGAGCACTTTGATGAAGAATTCCACCGTGTTGTGGTCAGTACCTCCAAGTTTGCTGCCAACTAGGATGTTGCCGACCACGCGCTCCTCAGTTGACATGACTAGGTCCGGTATGTTGTTCCCCATGGTTGGTTCGCAAACATACTGGATCATGCCATTATCGGCGATAGAATCTGCCAGTTTATTGCCTGGGGCCTGTGAAGTCAGGCTCGCTCAGTCAATATACGGGAGATTGAAGTCACCGAAGATGATAGTCTCGTGATTACTTGAGACTATCTTCCAGCTTCTCTTAGAGCTGGGCATCTTGTTCCGCAAGGGTGTGACTGTTGCGGTACACTAATGCCAGCTTTAATGTCGCATGGGCCACTTTGATTTCTGCGGTGAATATTTCGCAAGAAACTGTGACGAGCGTTGCAATAAGAAATGGACGCAGCAGCTCCTTTATGTACAGCATGGACCCGCCCCCCTCGTTTTCTATGGGCGGGTTTGTCCACGCTGAACATTTTGTATACTGGTAGCATTATCTCTGCTGCCAGGTTTCTACTCTGGAGATCGAGCCATGTTTCGTTTATGCCAATGACACCAGTCTTCTAAGATCATGGAACTTTGGGGCACAGGACTGCGCGTTATTAAGACGGTGCGTGTCTCGGTCTTCGACTTCTAAATTGGGAGGGTCTCGACCCAGTGACTGTGGACCAGGATCTCGACCATCCCTGGAGTTGCCTTCTTGCGGGCCCTGTAACGCTTCAACCGTGCCCTCATCTTCTTCCTCCTGGAGCGACTGATTGGTCATCGCTCCCGTTGGGGAATCTGCTGCAGGCACGGGGCCCTCTAGGTAGGGTTCCCAGCGGTCAAAACTGGTCCGTTCAAAGCTCGCTGGACCCCTAGCTTTTGGGCATAGAATTTCTTAGCGCTTAGGTGGAGCAGTCTGCCAAATCGGGCATTTCCTACATCATTCAGGTGTAGGCCGTCTCTTAGGAAAAGATCGGGCCTCTCTCGAAAAGTCATCATCATTCATTTGCGGTAAGATGGATGTGATGGCCACTCGATCCGTTTTTGCCTTAAGGTTAGAAATCAGCTGCCTATACATGACTAGCAAATCTTCCGACCTTGTCCTCTTAAGATTATTGAAGCCGACATGACAGACTATTTAGAGTCTCCCGGCTGGAAACCTTAACCTTCGCAAGGGCACCTCTGATTTTCTCAATTGTGGCGCCGGGTTTGCAAATAACCAGCCCCATCGCCTTACACCTATAAACAAATTGAACCGCCTGGTGCCGGACGATAGTCACCAAGGACAAGTGTCGCAATGTCGCCGTTCAGGTCAGTGATCTTTTCAAAGGTGTTCCGCGTTGGCATCACAAACACGGACCGGTTCATGAAGGTGAACCGGTTCTGACCTGTTGAAATCATTCGAATCTACACCGCCTCGTCGAGGTAGGATGTGGTCTTGGTCCGAGTTATCGATTTTAACCCGGTTTTTGGTTTCCGGGCAGCCGATGTTCTCTTGGCCTGACGGAAAGTAGGTAGCCCGGGTTTAGGTATAGGGGTGAAAGCGAGTTGCTAGCTCACATCCTGCACCGATAACCCTGACATGGGTTTAGGGGTAGATGTGTGTTGCCGTTGCAGACTTTTACCCAGCATGTCACGGTAGGAAGTCAGAGCGAAACCACCAAGACTCCTCCGTAATCAAACTAGGTCCCCCCGGTCAATCCTCGCCCGAGATGTCTCTCCATCCAGCTGTAAGTCATGGACTACCAACTCGTTAACTTTCACTAGCTTCCTCGTCTGTTCCGCCAGGTTCTTTCTAGCCTTCTTCTAAACGAAACGTAGGTGTCTACTGAGGTTTGCAGCAAAAGTCTCAATATAACGCTTACTAACAAGGTCCTCTTGGGCCTTAGCCACCACAGCTCTCACCTTCGCTCCCAACTCAGAGAAATTCTCTCGATCTCCTCTCGGATCACCACATACTCTCTGACGACAGCGCGCAGCTGCTCCTCGAGGACAAAGACCTTCGCTGCAAGGATCCAGTTCTCTCCGTCGTCGTCGTAGTCCCTCCTGCGCAGGTCGTGAAAGGCCTCCAGGATTTGGTTCATCCTGCCGTCCAGCTCACAGAAGCGGCAGATAAGGTTCCCCGCATCCTGCTCCTTGAGGTCCCCGAATACATGCTTGCTCATCCTTGTGGAGCCGACCGAGCAGAGCTTCAGGCAGGACGGCATCCTCAGGCATCGTCCAAGGGAATCTTCGCACTCCATGCGGCACGCGCGCGCTCATTTGATATCATTTAATCATTTAAAAACATATGTTTTGGAACACGTATTATTTAATTAAACACTGAACAGCTAATTAACACTTCACAATCACAAAAGAAAATACGAAATTGTCTGCCAAGGAAAATATGAAATTGTCAGTTATAAATTAGCACGGGATCGATTAAACGTAGATTCGGCTCGAGATCAATTAAACGTAGATTCTTAGTAGAAGTAGTAGTAGTAGTAGTAGGCCTGGGCAGGGCTGAAGAGTCCACTCTATAGCAGAACTTCAAAATTGAATTAACAGTAAAACTAGCCCAGCCTTTGTGAGGTGCCCATCGTTCATGAGCTGCCGGATGTTGAAGACTCCTAGGGAGGTTGTTTCCACCTAGGCGGCAATAGTCCTAACGTCACATTTTCATAGTAAAGGGGTGGATTAGTCTCCCAGTGTTTGTCGAGGCAGTTTTTTAATGTGTTAACGTATTACTGATAACCACATCTTGCGGTAAACGCCTACAAATAATTTTTATCTTGATTGAAAAGAAGTTCTCGGCCTCTGATGTTTTGAATGGTTTTAGCTGCTGTTTACCTACAGTATTTATGTTCCTTGGGTTATAATCTCGGTCAAAGAGGCCCTCAGGGCTAGCTGTAGTAAATCCGTTTAGGTATTTGAAGGTCACTAATAACTGACCTTTAATTCGTCTTTTTTCTAGTGATATCAGTTTACGTTCGTCGAGTCTTCACCTCTTAGGAGAAGAGACCAAAATTTTGGAGCAAATTCCTTTTGAAGCATGACGAGTGAAGTATACAACAAACAAAAGCACGATGTCCCTGGACTTGTAGTGAAAGTTTCTGAACATAAAGCCAAGGACTCTATTACCTTTCTTGTAGATAGCTTCCACTTGGTTTTCCAACTTGAGATCTCTGTTGATTAATATTCCAAGGTCTCATTGTTGGTCGACTTCAGTCATATGCTGGTCTACCATCACGCAAGCAGAATTTCGATGTTGTGATCCAATGTTCATAACAGTGCATTTTTCGATATAAAAATTCATTTGCCACTATCGGACCAGTCCACTAGGTTATAAAGATCCTTTGGGTAGTTATGCGATCTTGCTCACAGTCCGCTTCGTATATAGCAGAGTTTAGTGTCGTCAGAAATTTTTTATAACTCGCTAACGATATCCGTGTCGAGATCATTTATAATTATAAAGAGAAGGGGCTCAAGAACACTGCCCCTGGGAAACTCCTGATGTCACCGCAGCTCACTGACGTTTTCCTTGGCCGACACAGACCCGTTGCTTGCGGCCCCTGAGCCAATTTCGGAGCCACCTGGTCACTGTCCCAGTTATGCCAAGCGCCTCCATTTTTTTCAGTAGGCGTTCATAGCGGACCTTACCAAACATTTTTTGAAAGTGAAGATAAATAAGGTCGCGGCTTTGGTTTCATCGTATGTCTTGGTGACCTTATTGAAAAGTATAGGAGATTAGACGGACAGATAAGTTTGCTTCTGAAGCCGTGTTGGGTTTCCTTGATGAGGTGGTTTCTCTTGAGGAGACATGTCATACCTGTTTTTATCAATCTTTCCAAAGTTTTGTCGACCTATGTACAGTGTCCTGACTATTGCCTGCTACCCTTCTTGAATATGGCTGGGATGTTTGCTGTTCTCCAATCACCTGGAACAATTCCAGTAGTCATTGACCTGTTATAGATCAGCTACACTATCTCGTAGAGGACCAATGCTGTCACGAACAATACGACTCTCATTCAAATATGCATAGAACAGTTACGGGTAGCGCTTGACTGATTTAGCAACATGTTTTCCTGTTTCTCTTGGTGGTTCTCAACACTCCCTTTACTTGTCTACCAACCCGCTCATGCGCTTGTTCTGACTCTTTGTGTTGGATTACTTTAGTGGACTTGGTACAATGTCTTGACGGTTAGCAATTGCTTCTTGAACTTCATTATTCAGCCAAGATGATGGCAGTTAGATGAGAGCGTTCAGGAGGCAGTTACATGAAAGCGTTGGAGAAAATGTAAAGAAAACATTGCGATCCAGAAGGCTGATACCTGAAAGTGTTGGTGAATGGTTGAGTATAACATTACGATCCAGAAAGCAGTTACATGAAAGCGTTGTAGAATGGGTGATTTTAACATTGCGGTCCAGACGGAAGTTACATAAAAGCGTTGAAGAATGGGTGGTGATAACATTGCGGTGCAGAAGGCAGTTGCATGAAAGCGTTGGAGAAATGGCAGAAATAACATTGCGGCTCAGAAGGCAGTTACATGAAAGCGTTGGATAGAAGGTGGTGATAACATTGCGGTCCAAAAAGCAGTTACATGAAAGACTTGGAGAATGGGTGATGATAACATTGCGGTCCAGAAGACAGTTACATGGGTAGTGATAACATTGCGGTCCAGAAGACAGTTCCATGAAAGCGTTGGAGAATAGGTGATGTTAACACGTGCAAATGGGACGAAGTTCACTGATAAGGGAAGAGAAAAATATTATATTCAACCTCGAGATTTCAGTAACTAGTATGGATAATGTTTCTAATGGAAACTTCATAGTTTAATCATTCGTTATCAGCATTTCATCAGCATGAAAGGTTATATTCTACTTTTTTTTTCGAAGTTACGTTAATACACCTTCTTGCATCAGGTCGTGCAGAAGACCAGCTTCAAGGAGATGCAGGCCGCAGACCCTACGAAGATGGTGGAATCCAAAGTCTTCAACGAAGATATACAAAAAAAAGATGGCGCCTTCTTTAGAAAAGGTTCGTAAAAACAGAGCAATCTTAGATATATATATCTATATATTTATGTATCTATGTATCCAGATCTATATCTATATCTATATCCA
>SDVV010032022.1:0-11478 GCA_016164225.1 Gammarus roeselii
CTGTGTAAGGGTTTTACAGCGCTGGGAGGGGGAGGCAGAGGTTCCAGAATTCAGAGGGGCCTCTTTAGGGTCCCACAGTTTCTCAAAAGGCTCCCAAAAGGTCTCAAGGGACTCCCAAAAGGCCCCAGAAAGATCCAAGTGGACCACCCCAAATCCACCTGGTCTCCCAAGTCCCCCGGGTTCCCGAAACCCCGGGTCCTCGAGTCCCGCGGATCCCACGAGTACCTCCTCTCCCTGGGTCACCTCCTCTCAACCAACCTCGATACATATAATAATGATAAAATTCAAAATTTATCACCATGAAAAAAGGGCAGAGAAAAATAATAGAGCCCAAGCAAGAAGAAATGATAAAATACTAAAATAAAGTGTTAATGATCTATAAAATGAATAAGCATCCATCCACCCCAAACGAGATTGTCGATTGTAGTCAACAATGACATCCTGTCAAATTCGGCAACTTTTCAAACGTTGTGTTCACCATATGTACAGAAGCAGATATATTTGATGGCTATTCCCAAAAAAAAATCAACAACGATTGGTGGGAAACTAGTCTATTGTTTTTTTTTATGCGACTTTGAAAACTGTTAAACATTGTAGTTATTCAAAACGATCCCTTCTTCGCTACACTGAGTCCCCCATTGCCGGCCCTCGGTTGTATGCCACCCTCCATCTTGCCCGAGTCAGCTCAGCTGACGGGCCGGTGACACTAAAGATCAAGGCATGCAGTCACCCTCGTCAAAGAGGCCCTATCAACACTGCCGTAAACACGACCTGAACGTGTTTAACACGCGTTGTGGGGCCTGCAGCGATGGCTTGATAGGAAACCGTGGCTACCGACAGAGAGTTGATAGGGCACCTGGTCAGGGGTCATGTGCAATGGAGGGTTTCCTGTGTTTGGCACATTGCTGTAGAAATAGGATTTTCAAAACGCTGCCCGATCTCCATGAGATTAATTTGAACCAAGTAATTTGCGCATAGAATTTTGCACAACACTCAGTGTGATCCGAGATGATGAGGAGACCTATGATGGGACGACCAACTGGACAACAAAAGCGGGAAATTTCCTGTACTCATTCACTGCGGATTCGATCACAGCTGAAGTTTCAGGGATTCATATATTATTATTTTGCTCTCACCGCTCCATCAACATCAATTTTATAGTCTCATCTGTCAGTCCAACACTACTCCTTGAGGACCAACTTTAGTGAATCCAGTTTACTGGCCCTGCCTGCTCTTTCACGAAATGATGAGCAAAATGCCTTTTCTTTTAAAGTTTCTGAATACATGTCTCACACAGACTGGAAACATGCTTATTAAGAGCCCTCCATTACGCACACACACAGCATAATCAACAAGCAGTTGGAAGGCCTCATGAGACAGTTCAGACCTACGCAATGGTAACTTAACCTAACCAACCTAACCTGGAGAGATCTTCAAAAGTAATTGCTTCAGTATGCCGCTCTATTGTGGCCTCCACCAATAACAAGGCATCCCTAGAATTTGCATAGGTGGCCGAGTCGGTCACGAATGTGTCCTGAAATATCCACGTTCGAATGGACATCAGTTATGCACGATCAAAGGGACACGGCAGGCATATTGGCAGTAGATCCTGGAAGGGAGATGGTTCTGATCACTGAAAAGCGGGTACCAGACGGTGTGATTGGAACTGCTTGCAATGGACCACGGAACATGGACCGGGATGCCGGTACAATTGAAAAAAATATATCTCCGCAGCCTGGATCATTGGGCAGGGAATATAATTGAAGACTGAGCGACCTTCGATCTATTCAAACGTGGTTAAGAAAGGAACAACACTCACGTCGAACAAACATGATATCCGCTTCATGTTTTGATGGTCTCCGCATAGAATGAGATTGAATAGTGTTTTTACAGAAACAGTACTCATTCTTTGATCACAGGTTCGAATCATAGTGATTTTAATCAACATTTAAACTAACTTGGCCAAACTAATCGCCCACACTTGGGCTAATAGTAAAGAGTTGTTGCTAAGACAAGCTGTCTAAAATTGGTTCGACAATACACATCTCCCATCTAGTCAGACTTGCTCAAATCCTTTTGCCGAACCATTCACTCTAAACAGCGCCACAGTGTAACAGGCAATACATTTCGTTCTAATATACGTCAACGATTATGGACACTTTCGAAGAACCCAGTTGCTCATCACATCAAGCGGTATTGCTTGGAATGATTTTTGTAAGAACGAACACGGAAGAGAGAAGAAGCTTGAATGTTTTGAAGATGAAATGTTGTGAAAGGTAAGGCTGGAGTAACGCTGAGTGATGGGATCAATAATGACATTGTTCGAATGAGAAAAGGGTTGGTGAGGAATTCAAGAGGACAGAGTAGGTTCACATATTCTGAGGTGGTTCGGGCACATGGTGCGAATGGATGATTGGTGAAAAAGTTATAAGAACGGAAATGAGTGAACGAATGACTAGGTGTAAGAGTAGCGAGGGAATGTGCAATGCAAATGCGTGAGTGGAAAACAGGGCGCATTGATGAGTTTTGACGCGGCCCTGATGCGCTTTTCCTCCTTTGGCGTCTCGTCAAGAGATTTTATGGACGTGAGTTTGGAAAGGCCCAGCACTTGTGACGTAGTAGCGGTAAGCCAGATAAAGCTTACAGGCCCTGCTGCTGACACAGCTTTTGAATAAAAATCCTGACCGAAGTGTGTGTGTTGCGGGGTCCCAGCAGGACCTTGCATCTCAAATGGGGTGTGTGCGTGTGCTTGTGTGTGTGTGAGTGAATGAAAGCAGAGTGAAGTGAGCCATTCTGTCGGAGACTAGCTTTCTGTGAGATTTGACCTTAAATCGGTATTCCAAATGAATTTGAAACTGCAATTTTTGTTAGACAGTGCAAGAGATTTGGAATATCTTAGATGTAAAGCAGACGATAACCTTTGTAAATCAATCTTCAATCATTCCGAATAAGTTATAACATATTTTCATCTTCTTGATAAATAAGTTTGATTTTGAATACCCTCATCATATACGGATTGAGCCTACACTTTCGGAGCGCCAGAATATCGACAGAGCACTTGGAGAACTGCGATCATGTTCTTATTTATTTACAACAATCAAAACAAAACAATAAACAATAATTAATTTCTGCTAACTTAGTAAGATCAGCGTTTAAATCTACTTAATTGATCATGAAATGAAAAAAAAAGTTTGTCCTCTTTGCCATGAACGCGGCCTAAAGAGGCGGAGGGAACGGCGAAACGCGAGTGTGTTTGCTACCCTCCCGTGACGAAAGAAGACGGATGAACGCCACACAACAAAAAATCTACCAAAACCAACGAGCGTCGAGACAGAGCACTTGACACTTGCTAAGTACGAACGATAATCAACGTGACGCACATTTTAAAGAGCCCCTGTTCAACGGGGGAACTGTGATGAACTGAGACCATATCAAGCTAGCGCCGTCCGCCACATCGGAAGGGTCGTCTCTCTTTTTCGTTTGTTACAGGCGAAAGAAATGCACGAGATATTGACGACATCTACTTGCGATAATTACATTTCAATAACTGATTTTAAAACTTTTCCCAGGAGCGTCGGATTGTTCACCCATAGCTAACTTCTTGTCGAATATTGAGCCGGTGGGCAAGTTTGTATAATCGTTTGTATGGAAGCGTAATGGGGTCAAGACCATGAAGTTGGGTTTTAAAACACTGGCATCTGCAAGTTGTGTTGACATACATTTCAGCCAGCGACACAGGAATAGATGATCTGCACCCCTCGTATGTGCCCACATCTCAAGTCGTAAAACTATCCGTACATCCATAAAAATATCGATGAGATTAGCGCAGGTCACTTCTACTCCGTTAGCGTGGTGGACTGTTTTTTTTCGGGATTTGTAAATTTGGAAAATTCATCTCCTACACCTCGTCTTATTCTAATTTTGTAAAAGAATAAAACTCCATAACATTTTTAAAACAACATATTCCTTGCTCTAGTAGTTACAAAACTCTAGTAGGAGCGAAAAATAAAAACAAACTCAAAATGGTTGAGTATTATAAATTAAATTTCAAAATAGACGTCTTACCGTAGTACTTCACAAAAGCTTCCAAATCAATCGTTGATTGCCATGACTACTTCTCGAATGTACTCGTCACACAAATATTTGTGAAAGAGACAATGGACAAGACGCACGGACAGGCATACCCGTGATTGGAATTAACGTCTGACACGCTTACGTATGAAGTATGGCAGTGATCATTTTGCGAAAAAATAGGCACCGTGTGAAACAATATGTCTCCTAGCTGGGGTTGGGAGACATACCTTTGCAAACAAGCAAGATTGTCGGAGAATACTTTTTCAGGGAAACAAAATACATATGTGTACTAAAAAATGAACTTCTTGGCGATGTCGATTGCAGCATCAGATTACATACATTAAAAATGAAATTGCTTGCAAATACTGGTCAATCTTTTTGATATCCATTATATATAAATAATTACAGTTTTCTTATGCCGCACTTAACAGATCTCGAACAAGTGGTTAAATAGTTATCGGAGAACGACGCATGTTCAAAGGTTTGATTGAATGGCATTAGGTTAAGGGCGTACCCAGAGGGAAGGGTGCCTCCCCCCCCCCAACTCGTCCCTCGTTCTAGGTTGTGGCTAAATATAGAAGAGACTTGATCTGTCTACACTGAATCGGGTAATGTGAACAGGTTCGGTTCAAATTGCCTGGTTCTTGTTATGCGCCTGCATCAAGTACAGGTAGCACAGTGAGGTGTTCTACATACGACAGAGCCTGAGTGGCTGGCGCCCGCAGATCAAGAGTAATTAAGTTATTCGGGGAGCCGAAGCCCTCGTAAAAAGGACATTGTGTGAAAACCTCAATAAAGACCCTTCAGCAGGCAGACCGAATAATTAAACTAAGCGCGAAGACAAAAAATAGATCGCAGGTGGCGCATTCGCAGCTCCTGATCGCTTTCTTGGGGAGACCAGGGGGGCTTGAGGGAGACTAGTGCCCGCTGAGAGATGTTATGGACGCTTCTACGGCTACCCCTGCTTCTGCAGCTACCCTCCTGCTGCAGCTACCCTGCTGCTGCAGCTACCCTGCTGCTGCAGCTACCCTGCTGCTGCAGCTACCCTGCTGCTGCAGCTACCCTGCTGCTGCAGCTACCCTGCTGCTGCAGCTACTCCTGCTGCTGCAGCTACTCCTGCTGCTGCAGCTACTCCTGCTGCAGCAGCTACCCCCGCAACGGCAAGCTGATGCCAGTCAACAAAATCTCCTTTATGCAAATACCTCCCTATACTGAAGGCGATCACTCATGGTTATTATTGCCAACTTGTCAAATTTGGCGCAAAATAAGTTAATATAGTGAATTTCTAGGTAATAGATTTTTTTTACGCGGGGAACAGTAGGATTTTAGGATATTCTCTAGTTACGAAGCCACGAACGACAGTGCTTGTCGTGAAATAAATCCACGTGAACAACTTCGTACGTTGATGTTGTCCCTATACGGTAACCTAAAAGTCATTCAGCTATGCGAGTAAAAAACTTAGATAGAATTTGAAATTTCGTTAATTCCTATGATTAAAGAACATTACGTTGAAACTGAATTCGAGTCAAGCACAGAAGCCATGGCGGTTATCAAATGAAAAGATTGTGCAGCCCGATGCACAACAAATAAATTTAAAAAGCCGACATATTAGTCAATCCCAATCCGAGGAAACCATAGGGTGTCACAATTACACAGGTTCACTATTGCAGCGTGAAGTAGAAGGACTGCTCAATGACAGTTTTTCTTGTTTCTCCGATAGTCCAAGGCTTTACTTCGAGCAGTGGCGCAACGAGAGGGAGGGGCAAGGTGACCTGCCATCCCCCCTCTGCCGTGGAGTTCGTTACGGCACCTATTAAATTGTGTCAGAGCGCATATTTGTTAGGCATAACCCAATAAGGGTTATTTCCCTCCCTACTGAAATTGTTTGGTGCGCCAATGGAGTTTAAATAGTAAAGAATCTAGTAACAGTTCACCTTGCGTATGCACTTTGCCTAAATCTGGGGAAGTGAGTAACGAGACCAACGGATCATATAGCGAGAAATCGCCTTGTCGAAACGCTTTGCGAAAGCCTGAGGCAGTGAGTAGCGAGACCAGGTGAGCATTCAGTGAGAGTTCAAAGTGCAGAGGCCTCCTGTGCGGGTCTGAGGCAGTGAGCAGCGAGACCAGGTGAGCATTCAGTGAGAGTTCAAAGTGCAGAGGCCTCCTCCGCGGGTCTGAGGCAGTGAGCAGCGAAACCAGGCGAGCATTCAGTGAGAGTTCAAAGTGCAGAGGCCTCCTCCGCGGGTCTGAGGCAGTGAGCAGCGAGACCAGGAGAGCATTCAGTGAGAGTTCAAAGTGCAGAGGCCTCCTCCGCGGGTCTGAGGCAGTGAGCAGCCAGACCAGGTGAGCATTCAGTGAGTGTTCAAAGTGCAGAAGCCTCCTCCGCGGGTCTGAGGCAGTGAGCAGCGAGACCAGGTGAGCATTCAGTGAGAGTTCAAAATGCAGAGGCCTCCTCCGCGGGTCTGAGGCAGTGAGCAGCGAGACCAGGTGAGCATTCAGTGAGAGTTCAAAGTGCAGAGGCCTCCTGTGAAGGTCTGAGGCAGCGAGCAGCGAGACCAGGTGAGTGAGCATTCAGTGAGAGTTCAAAGTGCAGAGGCCTTCTGCGCGGGTCTGAGGCAGTGAGCAGCGAGACCAGGTGAGCATTCAGTGAGAGTTCAGTGAGAGTTCACTGTGCAGAAGTCTTCTGCGAGGGTCTGAGGCAGTGAGTAGTGAGACCAAAGGATCTCTCAATGGGAGTTGACGTAGCCGAAGCTCCTTGAGAAAATTTGCAGAAGAGAGAATCGGTTTACAGGATTTTTCTTTGAGACCTTCCTTCTCAAAATCATCCGAGAGAACATATTAGACCGTCTTAAAACTAAGAACGAAAGCCTTTCAAGTCTTGAGTAGCGACACCAAAGGTTCTTCAGTAAGAGTTCACTTCCCAAAACTCACGGCAAAATCACAATTGCACTGAGCAACAAGACAAAGGGAGTACTCTCAGTTATTGCTTACCTTGCCAAAGCTCCTCGCGAAGGCCCCCGTGAGTAGCGAGTGGAAGATGATGATGGTCTCATCCAGGTCCCAGATGTAGACCCGATCGACCTTGTTCTCCTGATCGCTGGGAGACTGGCCTCGACGACTGCGATTTGTGCGGGATCGACCTGAAGAGAGGGAAAAGTGTTGCTGTTATTTCTGCCAACTTGGCAAGATCTAGGTGGGCGAACTTGAATCTATACAATTCATCGCGCAATAATAAAACCAAGGACCTCATTGCCATGAAAGTACAACTGTGGGGGTCATTGAGAAAAGTGATGCATATGCCGTTTATGAGATAAATACTTTCATAATACAGATCAATACTGCATGGGTGAGAGTTTAGCCTAGGAAGAATACTGAAACTTGTAGCACAGCCCACTGTAAGATGAAGGGATATTGTAAATACAGTATGCTGGGGAATATGAATCAAAATACTCTACAATAAGATTCAAGACGCTATCTACAAATGAGAGGATCAAGGCTTGGTCAGTTTAATGAAGCTACTCTGTTAAAGGTTTTCGTGTTCCAATCCAGTTCTCGGCTCACCACACTGCATCGTCAAAAAACTCAACGAGGCAGGTTCCTCAATATATTGTTCATAAAAATAACCCAGTCCAAAATTCATGGAAGCCATGAAAGTTAGAAACCGGCAATTTTCTCTTTCCTAATTCCCGAATGCCAATAACAGCCATGAGAACCAACTCCAGGCTGCCCCTCTCTCTCTCTGCTCACCCTCAGTCAGCTGTAATAAGTCTTCCCACTTACCTTTTAAGCGTCTCAGGCTACTCAGGAGGGGCAACACACAAATGAGATTAGGTACTGGAGAAGGGAAGCCGAGCTCGCAATGGATCGAAACGCCTCCGATTTACCTTGAAAGGCCAAGAGATTATTTGTTCGTCAACAACCGAGTGGGATTCCACTTGAGAGGAATTCTAATTAACTCTGGTTCTTTTCCCTGAGACTGAGAGCAGAAGCAGACCGTTTCAAGCAAACTTCTTCAATAGAAACCTTCCAAGGCATTTGTGAGAACTTCTTGGAATGTAAGATGTATTGTAAGGAGTATGTATAGACATATGTATAGACATACAGCCGTTTCCCCCTAGTTAGGGGGGTGACTAAGCTAGGCGGACACAGAGGGGGGAGGCGCCAAATCTCCCCGCCACAAGACCGCCGTGTCCCTGCCGAGGCTCGAACTCGCGACATGCAGCACCAGAGGCTGACACTGCAGTCGGATACGCTAACCACTCGGCCACGGCGGCCTCAAGGAGTAATGGAAAGAAATTCAATACATGAATTGAAATTTTTTACACAAAATTGCGTTGGAAAAGATGATTGTGGATTTGAAAGCGCAATGGATAAATGCGCGCCTAGTGTTTGGAAACGTCCAACTACAGAAATAAAAGTTAGTACTTACTGGAATCTTTGAGTGGAGAGGGCGGGCTGTCGATGTTCTGGAAGCCACCATTTTCTAAGGGAAAAAATGACGCTCTTTAACTTTCCTATGGCTAAATAGTAATGGAAAGAAGTTCCAATAAGTTATTTCTTAAAAGAATAGCTAAATTGCACTAATCAAAGGTAGGTTTAAATATGAGGCACCTAAAAGATCAAGCAATCGAAGGAATTTTTCAATTGCAGTATCAACAGAATACTTGCATTACTGGCTATCTGACGAGCCACTGAAGAGAAATGGTCGCAAAGCATGACGAGCCTAGTCAAAAAACGCATCAGTGGTTTATGACTGCAAGTTTTAAAAAGAAATGCAACAGTCATCAATTTAAAAACTTGGTTAGCGTTTACAAATGCTTAGCGTAAAAAACAACGAAAGTGGAGACAAAGGTAACTTTTCTTAAAGAAACAAGAGAAGACTGCAAGACATGAAAAGATAATGTGACATGAATAACAATCCCGGTAAAGGGACGACAAGGAGGCCCAACGCTCTAACAAACGGTAGCAAAAGATCACTAGCTGTCAATAGTTAATCATTTTCAATGAAACAAACCACCATTGTTCAACTGGAATTTCAATTTAATAGGAACTTCGGATACGACATTTCATCGGAGAAAATTCTCAATTAGTTCTATAAATTTGATTTTGCAGGTACAGGCTCTAGGTCGCATCCCCTCAAAAGGGGGGTGACCGACGGCAAGGCGCACCTCACACCCTCATACGCTCACACACACAATTTAGCCCTTTAGTGCTAAAGGGTCCGGCCGGTAACCCAGCAAACCCACACTCTGGGTCACGAGTGCGGTCCGAGGATCCGTTTCAGCAGCACGATCCGACAGTTTTCACTGGTTTATCCCCGCCGCGTCATAATGACCGGACCCCCCCCCCCACCCACGACCATCCCGACAGCGGGATGCAAAGGGCGAGAAAGCACATCAGAGCAGCGTCAAAATCAACCATTCACAGCAATTCTCCACTCACGCCTGTTCATTGCACGCTCTCTCGCCACCTCCACATTCATGTTTCTCTTTCCTAACGCCTGCTTCACTCCATCCATCACCCCAAACTTCGGTCTACTTCAAGGCCTGCGACCACTCGCCTCCGCATTCATCACCTTTTTCACCAATCTTTCTTCATCCATCTTCTCCATGTGCCCGAACCATCTCTTGATTTTAACTAGGTATAAACACAACGTCAAAAGTTTGTAATTTCAGAATTTAGTGAATCCTTCATCGTGATAAAAATTTATTAGCTAACTGTACGGTACATCAAGTTGAAATAGATGAGCCCCTGCTCGCTCACCGTCGATGACCGCGTTGGCCGGCATAGCCACCTGGTAGGTGCTGGCCGCAGCGGCACTGGCCGTAGCCACAGGGATGGCCATACTGGCCGCGGCTGCAGCAGCGGCGGCTGCCGCAGCGGTGTGGTGGTTTCCGCTCCCACCGCCGACACCGGTGCCCGCCGTCCCTGTCACGCCGCCCGTGGAGGCCGCCGTCATGTAAGGATAGCCCTGACCGTAGTAGTACCCCGCGGCGGCAGCGGCGGGGCTGTTGGCGTAGGCGGAGTAGTAGGCGGCCGAGTCTAAGCTCTGCAAGGGAGAGGGGATACGAGGTGAATACTTCGGTGTACAGGTACAGGCGCAAGGCAAAGACACCCAAGCAGAGAACGGGCCGGGGACAGTGCACACCTCACAGTCCCTTCATGCACTAGCATACATATCAATAATTCGTGTTTTAGCGCTAGTGGTCCCGTCCAGGATCCCGCAACGCACATTTCCGGGAAGGAGTAAGGTCTAGATCAGTGTCGGCAGCAGGGTTCCGATTGCTTTTTGCTTGTTTACCACTACTGCGTCATCCGCGTCCTCCTCAACCCACCTCCATCTTGTTTCTCAGTGAGACGCCTGGGGTGGAAAACTGCATCCGATCTCATTCATTCACAACCATTCTCTTATCACTCTTTTCACACCAAACTTCTCCGTCATCACCCGGTTCCTTAATCTTCCATCATCCATCCTCATTCAATAACTCTCTCCAATTAGGCGGATACTGATATCGCTCATCTCTTGATTCCTCGAACAGCTTCAATTTCACTTGTACCCACATTAACTTGTAGCTTCCTTTCTCTCACTCTACCACACTCCTTCCGTATATAACTTTTCTTCCGAATCTACCACCAGAGCCGTGTCATCCTCAAACGTCAACTTACTCAACTGCCACCTCTGTTCATTTGCTCCTAACCACTCTAAGCCTCGACCCATTACACTCGCGTGCACTTTTCTGACCACTCCATCCATGTTGAGGTTGAACAGTCAAGAAGACGTAGCGCAATCCTGTCTCAGTCCCACTTTCACTGGGAATCTATCCCTCACCACGTTCCCTACTGGAAAGAATAGCCTGCTGCCAATATAGCAACTCTGGACTCCTCAGAACAAGTTTACGACCACTCCTTACAAATGCACCACCATATAACAATGCCTTCCTGTAAACCCTACCAGAGACAATTTCCGGATTCGCTTCCTTTCTATTGGATAAGTACTTTCCACGGAATTTTCTCACTCCAAAAATTTGATCCGAACACCCTTGTATCACTTCAAAACCCCACTGTTCCTCGCCAATCGCACGTTTGTAGTTTCTAATCATCTTGATAGCCGTTCCCTGTGCAAATTACCTCCCATGCCGAACAAGGTAATACCTCTCGAGTTGCTGCATGCATTTGTACAGTGGAGCAATGCAAGTACTGCGCCACTCAATGGCACCACGCCCGTCACGAAACAGATTTAATGTCTCACCATCCATTCGACAACCGGTACACCACCTCTCTTCATGCACTCGATCGCGACGTCGTCCAAATAAGGCGGGTTCCCCTGCTTTCATACCATCGTCCGCCTCCTGCACCTCTTTTTTAGTAACGTCCGTTACAATTCTCGCTCCTAAAACCGGCATC
>SDVV010032023.1:0-11477 GCA_016164225.1 Gammarus roeselii
GCTCCCTCTGCTGTGGTCTGCGGCCGCTCCCTCTGCTGTGGTCTGCGGCTGCTCCCTCTGCTGTGGTCTGCGGCTGCTCCCTCTGCTGTGGTCTGCGGCTGCTCCCTCTGCTGTGGTCTGCGGCTGCTCCCTCTGCTGTGGTCTGCGGCCGCTCCCTCTGCTGTGGTCTGCGGCTGCTCCCTCTGCTGCATCATCTATTCCAACTTTACTGACAGTCGCTCGAGCAAATTACCCCCCACAGCCGGACGGACGTCCGCCGGAGCGTGTTATTAGTGCTGCCTAATGGCCAGGAAGTAAGTAGGATGAGTTGCCTTACTGGTGTTTGCGGCCGCCTTCTGCTCACTGCCTCATTAAACTTCGTACTTCGTACGCACCGATCTAATTAAATTTTCGTGTAATCGACAACTTATGGGATAAGGTTATACTAAAGCGTTCAAGTTGACAGTGTTTCAGTTTACTAAACGCGATGCACTGAAGATGAAGAATTAACGTGCATCCTTCGAGAAGATTCATTACTTGTACGAGTGAACCACTTAATTCAAAATATAGAATTGGTTATTGTTGGAATAGCTCTTCATCAATAAATTACTCTGAATGGATTTCGCTAACTGCATTTACTATTAGAACGTCGATTAACCAAGATCTTTTTAGGACGTTATTTAATACAATATTGGCCCATGAGGCTTCCTGCACACAAATTAGCAAACACTGACTCCTTTGCCTAATCTTATGTCGAAGCTTTTAAATCTTTCAAATTTTCTTACTCCCTCCCATCTGGCGACTTCTGCCATTTCCTCCGCTGCCATTCTTCCAGTGGGGCCCATCCGCGCCGTTGCGGCTCCCGTTAGCGAGCTCAGCTGTTGTGTCTCGTCTACGCGCTACTCAGTTGCCGTGCAGGCAGGCTGGATAGGGCGTGAGGGTGGTAGGCGCCAGCGGACGGTGCCGGGGTGGTGTTTGCTGTTGTTGTTATTGATGTTGTTGCTTAGCCCTGCTTTCCCTACGTAAAAAAGCCCGCATCCCGCAGGTAAGCGACGGATCCCCCTCGGGGTAGACCTGAGCTGTATAAGGCTGTTTAAGCCATGTCTGAGTCCGTTGTCCGCCCATCTTCTGTAGTTTTCCTTGATATGTATGATTCTTTAGGGAATAGCCGGGCAGTGTTAGCATCTGTCTGTGTAAATATTGCCTATATAAAACTGCTGAGTTATCTTGGGTGTTGTCCGCAGCAAAATCTAGAAAATGCTATTCTGTTCTTGGTAGCTGGGCCTCTGAAGGGGTTGTTTATGCTGGCTAAGCTTCCCAGCTAGTATTGGGCAGGGGAGGAAATTACTACGTCATGTGAATGTGTTCGTTTTCTATGTAGTCCGTTAGCTGTGATGGGCATTGTTTCATTACTATGACTTAAGCGATACCGATACAGCGATGAATGGAATCGGATGAAGCTATATTGATACTATAATGACGGAGTAGTAAGCAATCTCGCTAATACATTGTAGGGATAAATATTGTCAATAAATTTGGAACCTAGGAATAATAGAAATGTATGTTCATAGGGGATTGCTTACTTCGAATTAGAGCTCTTTCAGTAAATAACCGACAGCCAGGCTGATTTATATTTTGCTGTCTTCACATGCAGCTGCATGGACGTATGCAGTTATTAGAAACTTCTTATCAGTATGCCTGTTTTGAGTATAGGGAGAATTCGTGTCTTTGAAGATACCATAGGAGTACTGGTTGAATAAGATGTTTATCAAGAAAGTGTTATTTTCTACACCGCGTTTAATTTTTTGACTCGTATTACACATTGGGCCGTTCAACTCCTCGGTCCGTTCAATTCATTGATTTGTTGAAAGTATGTAGTTGTTATATCTTAAGATATTGAAGGCTGAGGACTTCTAGATAAACAAGGGTGGGATTGTATATCTGATTTATTTGCTACTAGCTATACAATTTATACAAGTCGACCAAATCAGAGTTTAGGTTAGGTGTAAGAGGAGCGAGCACAGGCAAGTACCCAGTCGGTATCGGGGTCGAGTCAGCACTGACTCTCCCAGACTACCCCTTGCTGCTCCATCCATTTTACTTCCGTCACAAGCGTGGCCTATGACGTTGTTGTCCCTGTACCGGGCGTCATCTTGATTGCTGTATGCGCCCAAATGATTTCCGTTCGCTTCAGATCAGCTTGTTTACTGATCATAGGTTCTTGTGTTCTATATTACCTTGTCGGACTATACTACCCGACCTTCCGGCCAGCGCATGTCTAATGTAATAGGGATGTTATCGAATACCGTCTACTTGCCAGAAATCTCCTTCATTACGCATTGACATTGCCCAAGTATGGGACATGACAGTAGTCCGTTAAACTCAGGTTCGTTCATCTCCGTGGTCCGTTCAACTCCGCGGTACTTTTATACTCGTGTTCCGTTCAGCTCGGTGCTCCGTTCATCTCCGTGGTCCGTTCCACTCTGTGGTCCGTTCCACTCCGTGCTTCGTTCCACTCCGTGGTCCGTTCCACTCCGTGGTCCGTTGAATTAATTTGGCGGTTCAGTCTATTTATCCGTTATTTCTTTGGTTTGGTTCACCCCACCGTCTGTATTCTCCCTCTTTGTCTGAGCTCTCCATCTATTTCGGTGAACTCCCTCTTCTTGTGTGTGTTCTCCCTCCTTGCGATGTTCTCTCTTCTCATTTTCTTGCCCGCTACCAATGATTGATCTTACCAACACTATAAGCTATCAAACGTCCTCGTTACCTGCCATGATCGCAAAACCTTTCCTCATATTTATGGCCATTCAAATACATTCCTCTAAGTTATAGTATCAGTGTTTGGAAATGGGTGCGTTAAACAAGCCATCCATAAGGCGCATGACCCTTTCCCTCGATTTGATGTTTTTTAATCGGAATGGAATTTCAATCTGTTATTGATTTGGCCTACGGACCGCCACCATCAGCGCATTCGCTTTGTCATTAAAGATGGCTCTCTGACGCTGGCGGGCTGTGACAGCTGGAGTCTCGAAATCCTATTTCATATGGACGGCTATGACCGAGACGGGAACCGGAATGGTATTGCTGGATGAACGTAAGCCCAGTCTAGTCTTTAGCCAGGCGTGAAGACTGATATCCATCTTGTCTCGCGGAGAATGAAATATCCTCAGAAAAAGTTACATATATTTATAATTCCCTGTCAGTGCATGCAATTGGCTTCCAAAAACTGATTTCGTCCAACTAATTCTTTACATGTTTAATATCTATGTAATAATTTCTACGTTTACTTTAAAATTTTGGGATCCACATTATATCAGGTAACAAAAAAGATTTTCTCTGCTTGTAACTGAATTAATATTGTTGATAAGTTTTGATGTTTGCCATCGCAAACAAGTTGGATTACTACACCGCGGGAGAGTATGCAATCAGTTAATTTATTCATTGCCAACTTGAATGTCCTCATAATCAGCATTTACATATTTTCGCAAAAGACGCATAAAATTTGACATATAACAAAAACTCCCACCAAATTTTGCCTCGTTTAGGCGACAGCCGAAAGAGTAAGTTCAATCACTCAGTTCTAATAGTCTCGGGTCAAATTCCTGCACAGTTTTCCCCTATATTTCACCACTTTCAAAGTCTAAACAGATTATAAACCGTATTGGTGTAAGCGCTTAGATATTGAAATGTGCCACAAAAAGAATTGGATAGTGAGCTCCAAAAAAATTGTTTAATACGGCTTATTCGTGAGCGATTCCAGTTGAAGTAACTCCCGCTGTGATTATTTGAGGTAAATTTGCGACTACTTTGTAATGTTTTATTCTTCAGATTCTCAGCTAAACATAAAGCATTTACTTGAATGCTGCATGTTCCATTTTCAGGGAGCAATGTTCCTAGACAATGTAAAGGTAGTCCAAAATGATCGAAACGTCAAGAGGATCTGATTTTCCCCAGGTTGTAATCAATTGAAACTGAAAAAGGCTTGCATAGCGACTCAACGAATCAGTAAAAATGAATATTTTATCGTTCTTAAATCTTTGTACTTAAGAACATTCAACCAACAGGATTCCATGGACATTCCACTGGTAATTCATAGGATCCTGATGACGGGCAAATGCACCACGTAGTTCACCAAAGAGCCCAGAGATTTTCTGACATTTTTTTTCCCCCAAATTACATTACAAAAGTTCCAACCTATCGGCAGTCGCATATACCGAGTTATTGTTACATTTTTCCAAACTGCCTCGGTTCGGGCCTTTAGCTCTCCTAGCCTGATTTCCACATAAGCAGAGGACATCCTGACTGTCTACTTTGATAGGAAGCCTAAGAAGCACATCAGTATACGTCAGTGAAAGAGTTTCACGTATTCTTGCAACGAATTTGGGGATATCAGGAATGAGCTATACCGGTCGATATTCGCCCATGATTCTGTTATTACCACCAACATGCATGTTGCCAACACTGACAGCCTGTTCTTCCTACATCGAGGATCAATTTGTGATGATCGTGTCATCTAATGATAAACAATTGGTCCGGCACTAGGTACATATCGAAATGAACGATGTTATCTGGGCACATAGGAATCTAAGATCCTGGTGGAGTCTGACCTGTTTTAGGGGCAAGTCCTTGTGACTCCAGTACAGGTTCCAGCAGAATAAGGTCATGACTTTGCTGGTCGTGAAGTGCTTTGCATGAGGTATTTCCACGTGACGGGAACACAACTGGTCAACTTGCTGTTCAGACCTCTACCCTGTCAATTTCCCACTTCTGGTCCCAGTCTCGGTACCACGTTGTGAGGAACCAGCCTCGATACTAATTTGGATCCGCCGAAGACCACTATGGCCAGGCAAGCCAGGTTTCAGTAGGAAAGTATTTGGCCCATTTGGGGAACGCTTTGGGGATGAAGTGTAAAGAAGAAATTATAGAAAGTATTAGGTTTATTCTTCCCTTATTTTAGATGAGTATTCAGTAATCTTGAATTAAAGGTTGTAAAGAAACCTTATTGTTTTAACTTTCCTTTGTGGTGTTTTGCCCAAAGCAAACAGGCTCCAAACTGGTTCAAGAATGTCTGGAAATCAAAGCATTTGTAGACTTTTTTCCCAGGGACAATGCAGCGCATATATGGTTCACATAGTAAACTAAATAAAAATATTGCAAAATCCCCATGGCACTGTTTGGAATCAAACAATTCCATTCCTCAACGATGCAAAATAACGTCTTGCCACCGCTAAGGTTCAACTTCATTCTATATAAGTCGTTAGTGTACTTCATAGTTTTTACAACATTTTCTCCATTTATGTGTCATTGTATAATCAATTTCGTGTTGTTGATGGCCTCAAAATTTTTTCTACGAGGTTGCCACTTACCGGTCCTTTGCAGGAGACGAGTGTGGGAAAACAAAACAAATAAATAAATAATGAAGACCTAATAGCTATAGAGACTTCGGGACATATACGCCAGGTGTTCTGGGAGGATAGTGAGGGTTGCTTAGGAATTATAGATTTTGGCAGTCTTTAAGAAAGATCTACTCTTCATGATTCAGTCGATTGTGAATAAAATCTGAACAGATCTGTTTAAAACTATCGACCCTGATGTGTCAATTATCAAATGGAAAGTAATGAACTGCCGTCGTACGAAATTTGTTCATGTTAGCACCGTAACAATGCTTTAGTTGACGTCATCAGTGCGCTTCACAGCTCCAGCTCTCTCGACCCGGTCGCTTATTACAGAGAACAGTGCAGCCATTAGGAACACAAAAGAATGGAATTTTGCCGAGCTGGGCACAATGGCTGGGCGCTGTTGGATACCAATTACGGGATGCTGAAAGAAATCCCCGAATGGTCATCATAAAAACAATAACAGAAAAGAAAGGGCGAATATCATGTGACGTTAAACTGCATGCCGTGCACGAGGGAATTTGTTAGCGGATTAAATTAGATCATCTTATGAATTCAAAAATGGGTCTATACAGAGTCCGAAAACATGGTATTCATCGACTGCGATTATCGCCGGCATGATATATTTACGTGCGGAAACGCACGTGTTAACAATTTGGGGACATTCGACGGCATACCGAATTGAATCCAGCATAGTTCGACCCCTTCAGTTTTTGGTGTTAGAACTGTTTGGCTTTCTAGACTTCGGCATAACCATCTTATAACACAATTTATTGCAAAACACGTTCTTTATACCGACGTAATATTTGCTAAATGAAAAAGAAATAATCATGAAACATTGATCGACATTTTCTTTGTTTGAATGATGACGTTAATGAAAATGTTTTTCTCGTCAGGTAAAGAAAATTTTCAGTCTATCCATAGATTATCAGTGCCTTACTTTCCCTGGTGGATTTGTTTATCACAACATCTAAGCACTTTTCAGTAAACTGGGGTATGAGAACACTCTTCTTTGTTTGAGTGTCGAATAGTCGCTCCATCCGTCATTAGCTTGCTCTGTCACGTTGTAACGACGATGAAGACGTTATAGGGATTAAACAATTATATTTGTGGGTACCTAACGTCTGGTCCATTAAGTAGTAGAAAATAGAAACAAATTCGAATGCCGGTGGTGTCTTGAGTGAGGAACCGATGTGACATGTTCACGACGCCATCTTGAGCACACGTTCGACATTCTTTTCACTTTGTTCGCACAGGAAGAGGAGCTTGAGGCAGTAGCATCTTCCTGACCTTGCACCTGAATCATCCACTTAGCCATCAAATGAAAAACCCAATAGATTGATAAATGGATTGCTACAAGCTTGACTATTCAGTTAACAAAACATTACATACCATGATGAGAAGATACGTTTCAACATGATCCTATTTACAAAAATAATTAACTGCTTTTGTGAGAAAAAAAATTGGCGATATTAATTTCGAGGTTAACTTACGTCATCCTAGTAAGGGGTGGGCGATGTTAAGCAGGGTTGGGTGAGTAATTCAGGCAGAAGGTCCTGGCCTTCCTCTTAGCTGAAGCCTTCACCACTTCGGACTATAGTGAGACACACACATTATCATGTAAAATATTACTTATTTCTTTGAAAGCATAGCAAGATATCGTTCTTATACACTCCCAACTCACAATAAAATGCAAGTACCGCCAATTACTGTTTCCGAGTGATGAAACGTTTACGAGCTTCCAAGGCCACCGCTCGTGACGGTGTGGGAGAGCTTAGCTCATTTTTAGCTGTTGGGATGGGGTTGGTTCCTATGCCGGTGGTGTCGGGCTACAGATTGCCCTCGAATCCTCGGCCCACATGATATGGCAGTGTCAGGTCTGTTACCGGCAGCTCTGGAGAACTCTCCAGGGTTCCCTCGCTCGGACCTCTAAAATATTCTGCAGAACTGCCGGCCGACTGACTGTCCCTTCGCCGGTTTTCAGTTTCAGCCTTCTACTATGACCTACCTCTTCGTTGTGCTTCATGGCTATGTGCATCATCCATCCTCAAGAACTTTGTCCTGATTTGTCCCTCATTTCTTGAAATGGCCTCTGGGAGTCCATCGTCTCTTTGACTGACAGATTTCTTCATTAGGAACTTTGATTTTGTGGTGATGAGTGTCATCGATCCTGGAGGATCAAATTGAACGGGTAACCTTAGCTGGCTGCACAGTTCTCTTTGTCGGATAACTTGTCGTTAACTATATTAACGTTTTTAAAAGACGACAAGTCGGTTTGCTGGGCTTAGACCGTTGTTCAGTTCCAAGCCAGGGCCAACCTATTCCTATTACCAAGGCGTGCAAGGTTCACCCCCCTGTGCTAAACCGGTACTGATAAGCTTTTACCTTCGACTTGTGCGGGGACAATCAACTTGAACTTTGAACTTGACTTCAGCTTGACTATCGACTTCATATTTGACCCTCGAACAGACCATTGACACTCGACTTCAGCTTCTAAACTCGTTGCAAGGTGTAGTTTCATTTTTGTAATAACCTCAGGTAGCGACTGGTGATTTATTTCCCGTCATAATAATTATTAAGAAAATATCACACCTTTGCAGAATACTCGAAGTCGCGATTGAATATTAGTTTATGTCTGAGCTTTAATGAAAGTATACGGCAATTTTGCCACGAAAAAATCAGCTTTTAATCATTTTCGTTCCGGAACTATATATGAACAAAGTTCCCCATTGAAATCTTATTGAATTTTCAGTACGTATAAATACATAGCGAACAAATTATCATTTACGAATTTTTATTTATTATAATCGTAGACGTATTTCCTCTTGCACCGGCCACGTCATCCATAAGGTTGCCACAGTTGAGTTATGAGAGCGCCCTCAGTGCCTGCAAGGTGAGGTGAACATAGTACAATCATGTCTTCAGGGTTGAGCCTTGTTCAATAAGTTAAGCAGTGGGCTGTGAGCATTTTCGTGTTCGGGGAGACTGGGCTCCTTCCCCTTATGTGCTCGCCTTCCCCCATGCCACTCACTAGCCTAGGAATAAGCACCTGTAGTCTATACATAAATACTCAACACATCAATACTCTACGACACGCCCTATTATGACTCACGTTGAGGCTCCGGGGGAAATTATGCTCAAATCAAATCAAACCATACACTACGACACCCGATAGTCACTCTAAGTTCCGATGTGCGGCTAATGACGAGCGAAATAATCCGGTGAAAATCAATCATTTTGGAGTTAGGTGCTACATGAAGTTAGTTCATTTGTCGTGATTCCAAGGTCCAATTCATAAAATTTTATAATCTGAATATAATTAATTTAAATTTATTATAACGCAATTTCATTTTGTGTTCAATGGAGCTTTAAAGGTCATAGGCGCCAAAAACATGCAATGGGATGGTAATATCTGGTAAGGTGATAGATGTCACAATCATGTGGTATAATAATGACGAGCAAAGTCATAGACACCCCTCTCATGCAGTGTGATGATTGCTAGAATGGTCATAGACGCCACAACCATGCTGCATTATATTTACTAGAAAATGTCATGGACACCACAACTATAAAGTGGGATAATAAGAGCTAGAAAAGGTCTTGGATGTCATAACCACGCAGAGGATAATTATAGTTAGAAAGGGGATTATTGTATAAGTTCACATTTTTCGGCTTCATGCAACGCTGATTGGTTGTATCATCGGTTGATGTAGATCCTTAAGATTCATCTGTTGAAATGTTCAATTGTTAGTTCTTTCTGTGAAATATTTTTCATTGAATCGAATAACTCTGATGAAGAACGTCTCGTGATTATTTGAAAAAAAGCTGATAAATACAGCGCCCTCCTCTGTAGATGTTTGTCGAATAGGAACTGAAAGTAAACTTAACTGTACTCGTAACACAACTAACGAAGAAGAGTTTAAAACTTGGTTACATTATGAAAGCCAGCAGAAAATAAATTAAAGCAAAAAGTGGGATTCACATTCCATCTCAGATATACTTCATTGATTGGCGTAGGATCGGGTTTGGCTTGTGAAAATCCAATTCAAAGACAACCAAGGTTAATTTAGTAGCAGGAACTTGACATAACAAAATATAAATTCCGTTTCCTTAGCATGCCTGTTATGCCATCCTAACTTGAGTTAATATGAATTCATCGCTTCTTTCTCTTCGTCTCCGGGATTTGTGTAAATGTTTTGCATACAAAATAATTGAACCAACTGATTTTATTAACGTCGTTGAAACAATACATGGGGATTTTTAAATATGGATTATCATCTTTAAATCACGACTGATTTTTAAGAATTTCATTTAGTCTAGCAGTTCACAGCTTTTCGTCTATAGTAAAAGCATTAACTCAACTTGCCGATGTTATCGTCCTCGACGACCATAGATAGTCAGCCATCTCCTTCCCTGAAGACTATCATAAAGTTCTTGTCGCACCAACATCTCTTGGCCGGGAAGTAATGTGCCCTCCATCGCCTCTACCTATAACTAATCACTCTCAAACGACGCAACCTAAGCCTCATCAGGCCGCTTTTTTTCTACACATTCCCATAGCCGTAACACTCCCCTCGAGTAACCAAGCGTCTGTTGAAGGAAGCGATTACAATGGCCTCTCACGGCCGTGTCTGGAGACAATACCTGCCCGTCGCGACAGGGCGTGACGCCACCTCAAGGCTCCTCTGCGACGCGGTCGATGGCTGAGAAGCGATCAGCATGGAGCCATTGAACGCGCATCGGTCGGATGCGCGTTTCCTTCAGGGCCGCAGGAACATCACTTGTTTATTTTGTTTACATATACAAAGACCTATTTTAAATAGCTTTTACTTGTGAAAAATACATCGTTAATGATTCAAATGTTACATGAATTTAAAACATTATGGTTTGCTGTTTTAAAACTTGTGCGACTTTGATTTGCAGTGTCCAATTAAAAGTTAAAATGAAATAAACATGCGGCACACAATTACTTAGTTTCATTACTGCTTAAATAAATATGTTTTTTTAATCAATTTAATATATTCAAGAAGATTTGTCGCTACGAAACTAATTTATTACTTGTAGTGCCACTGGAAGTTCGCATTCACGTTTTCAGTAGACAATCAACGTATCGACTTAACAACGTTCGCAGTCCAGTCACACATATATTGGCAGGTCAATTGTAATGTTACCCTTCTTCGGCCGTAGGCTTTCTGGACATGAAGGTTATGGCCGTTTCATGCATTCGTCTGTCCGTCATTCCCATCTCCATGCCAATAAATACAACTAATAAGGTCTTGTCAATAATGTATGCATTTTGGTTTTTTATGTTCCAAATAAAATAACAAGATTATACGAGGAGCTACTCGCTGACCTTTTCAGAAGTTATTTGTTCTCTCGCTCCCATTCCGCTTTGTATGGGACCGAGCTTATAAAATGCCAAGGTTTCTGTAATAATGTATTGAAACTGACTAGAATTGGAGAAAAACATTTTATGTAATATGGAACTTTAATTTTTCTTTTCAGATATATTTTCGTTTCATTTCAAAACGTTTCAGGTTCCTCCTAAGCGTCTTGAATATTGCCGTTTCAGGTTTCAAATTAAACTTTACCATTTGCAGAGCCCCTCGTCAATGCGTTCGTCTCTCTGTCAGGCGGCTGTAAAGTTCGGTAAATTTGAACCCCTACGAGAGAAATTAAGTTTTCAAGACAGCTATACAACGTTTCAATGCTCTTGTAGTTTTCTACGATTCAATTTTTTTTGGAATTCGAATGAGATTTTTCCAAAATGTGATTTTTCTTTAACGGAAAGGCAACGTCAACTTTGCATGGATTTTGACGTTGTGTGGCTCAAATGAACGAACAACACCATAGGCATAGTTCCATCACGATGTTTCTTGAATTTCTTTCAATGTTATTTTCTCAAAATATCGTTCTGTACGTAGCCATTTTACAAATGTTGCCCAAATCCCCTCATACAAGATAGAATTTTCAAAACGCGAAGGATTCGACCACACAGCATAAATTTCTTCTGTCGTTTCCCTCAACTAATGGGCTGCAGCAAATACTTAATTTCTCTACTACCTTTTCCGAGATTCGCTTTCGTTTCTCTCTCTCTCTCTC
>SDVV010032024.1:0-11477 GCA_016164225.1 Gammarus roeselii
AGAAAATCCGCGTCTTGTATTCCTTCTATCTACTCTTGAGTCTGGTCGATTGTTATCTTTGCCTCTCATCTCCCTTCCTTATCCTTCCGTCTCTCGGCATCGAACCATTTTGCCTTCAGTGTGGTGAAATTTGTTTTAATTATATTGTTGCAATTGCAAAGAAGCTTTCCCCTGTGGCAGGGGTCCTGCTACCGTTACCTCTACGTGTCGTAAGAGGCGTCTAATAGGGGAGCGCTGTGGCGTGGGTTCTCGAATCCTGCTACCGTAACACCTTGCGTGTCGTAGACGGCGACTAGTAGCGCGGAGCGAGGAGCCAGAGATCCATTCCTCTGTAAACTCATCCCTCAAAGACGACAAGACGAGCGGGCGTGAAAACGACTAACGTCTCTCCAAACCTTATTTTTATGGTAGCTGAATTTGCATGGTTGTAGTACGAATTAAGTAAAGAGGAGAGAAATCGGTGAGATGTATGTGAGGAAGAAGTTGGCGCTAAGTGAGAGGAAATCCTATGGTACGGGCAAATGCGAGTTTTGCGTCGTGAATGGAAGGAAGTCGGACCTGGAGGAAGGTTGGGCTCGAGAAGGTGTTGGGCCCGAGTACTGTTACCGAGTGAATGGAGGTACTCTCAAGATTGATGTGGGTGCAGTTACGTTTGGTATCGTGATATGGGGCTTGTGACGGTTTCCGGGCCTGCATGGTAGCACGAGGAGTGACTAGGAGAGTAAGCATCTTTGGACTGACCTGAGTGTGTGTATAGAGAGTTTTGGAGGTCGATACAACGTGGTTGTACTGGATGACCAAAAGGTGACATTGGGAGATGTAGTTGTGGAGAATGTGATAAGGAGGTACGACGCTTCCGGTAGAAATAGCAGCGTAGAGAACCTTATAGGTTTGTGCACGCCGCAGGAACTGGTGGTTGGAAACAACTTGTCCATGACACGAAATATCCATCATTACACATGAGTAAGGATGGCCCATTGTTCACTGGTGGAGAGAGCACAGATTGATTTTTTTCTGACTTCGAGGAGAGTGGTGGGAGGATATTGGATGTACGGGTGTGGAGAAGAGAGGGTGAAACAATGTGAGACCATCTATTGGTGAAAGGAAGATCAAGAGTGGAGCAGAAGTGTACGACATAAGAGTGGGAGGAGGAAGAGGGGTATTGAAGATGAGTGACCTGAATATGGCAAGCAGAGCTGAGGGGTTCCAGCAGACGTTGAGGGAGGAATATGGCAGCGTGAGACGGCAACACCTGAGAAATGTTGAGGTAGAATTGGAGACGTTCAGAGATGCGTTGTTGAGATGTGCGAAAAATGTGTCTGGGGTGTACTGTGTGGGCGGGTGCAAGCAATTGTTGGAACGACGAGGTCACATTTTTGTTGCGCAGAAGTGAAGAGCTTTTTGGGAGTGGCTGCAAGCGAGGTCGGTACTGGGGTAGAGTAGCGATAGACGATTGGTTGGTGAGGTTACGGAATCTATGCTTGGTGTTAGGCGTAGTGCCGATTGACTGGCGGGCGCATTGCTTGCATTGTTCCGCTGTATAAGGGCAAAATATATGAATAGAAATGCTGCAACTCAAAAGGTATCAGTTGGTTATGTGCTGTCGGTAAATTGTACGAGAAAGTGCTAATCAAGAGGATTAAAGACCGTACGGATGGTGTGATTGGCGAGGAACTGTGTATCTTCAAAAGTGGTAAAGGGTGGAATGATCAGAATTTTGCATCAATGCTTGTCGAGCCCACCAGCTCGACAGGGATTGATGCCATCTTACGGTCAGTCGTGCAAAAGCACTCGCGTCTGTGAGAAGTAACTTGCGAAAGGGATGTATTCATGGCATTCAGGGATCTGGAACCGGCCTACGATAGGGTTGACAGGGAAGCGCTAGGGTGGAAGTTGCGTTTGTATAGAGTGGGCGGAAATTTGTTGAGAGCGGCTTAGAGTTTATATGTTGACAGCAGAGCATGTGTCAGAGTGGGAAGCTATGTGAGTGATTGGTTCACAGACAACGTGAGTCTGAGACAAGGCGACGTTATGTCTCCCTGGCTGTTCAATCTCTGCATGGAAAGAGTGGTCAGGGAGGTAAACGCGAGTGTATTGGGTAGCTGTTGGAAGCGAATGAGCGGTGTTGGCAGTTGCGGTTTGAGGATGATACGACACTGAAGGCGGATTCTAAGAAAAAATTGTGTGGGCTTGTGTAGGAGTTTAGAAGAGTGTAGGAGGAGGAAGCTATGAGTTAACGTGGGTAGGAGTAAAATGATGAGATGTTCGAGGAACGTGGACTCGAGCAGAATTAGTTTCTGCCTGGCTCTCAGAGATGTGGAGAGGACTGAACTAGCAGAAACTGAGGTGAAGTTGCGAGTGATGGAAGGGTGTAAACGGTTGGGCGCACTGAAGAGTGTGATGTTATACGTTGAGGATGTGCTCTACGGAACTGAGACTTGTGGGTTGAGGACGGAAGTGAGAAGAAGGTTGAAGGTTTATGAGATAAAATGTTTAAGGGGCATGGTTGGAGTGATGCTGAGAGACAGGATCAATGACGACATTGTTCGAACTAGAACGGGGATGGTGAAGAAAGTAGAGGACAGAGTAGATTCACGTAATCTGAGTTGGTTCGGACACATGATGAGAAAGGGTGATGGGAGATTGGTGAAAAGGGGATTAGGGCGGGGGTGAGTTGACATTGGGGTAGAGGTAGACAGCAGTTTGGGAGGATGGATGGCGTGAATCAGGCGTTAGGAAGGAGAGATATAAGTCATGTGGTAGCAGTATAGCGTAAAATCCCGCTCATAGCTATGCGTTGAGAAATGACGCAGCAGGGGTCACAATGACACAGCAAGGGTAAACCAGTTTCACTGTCGGGCCCTGCTGCTGACCCCGACCTTGGACTGCACTCCTGACCCAGATTGTGTCTTGCGGGGTCTCCTGCATGTGAGGTGCGCCTTGCCGTCGGCCACCCCCCTTCCAGTGGGATCTGACTTATTGTTTGTTTGTGTATCCGTATATTGCTTCAATTGTGAAGATGCTGCCTAATTCCGACCTTTTTGAGGTATTCGTGATGTCTACTTATTTTTGTCCTAGAGAACTATTTACTGTTTTACAGGGAAGTCCCCTTCGCCTTCTGCTTTGTACTCGTGGTACAATAAATAATGGTGTTGGACTCGATTCGTTCTTCTATACAGGTGCTGAGCTCCTGGTTCTTGACTATGCAATAGTGATAAGCGAGACAGACAGACGGACGACAGTCATCATACAACACACGTACGAATTGACTTCAATAGTATGGATTGTGCACATCACTGATGAAAACGCTTCATGTTGATGACGATATTATTCCCATGATGCGTTTGAAAAACACAATTTAACGAAAGGGGGCACACGATGGCCATCCTACTACAATAAATTACAAACGTATTCGCGAAGAATTGGAGTCGTTTCATCTATAATGTGTGCAGTTCATTGTTTTTGGTTGTTAGTCATCCCTGTCGTTGTATAGAGCAAAATGAAAGGACAGTTGGAATCATGGGAATCAATAGGAAATGTAGTCGATAAATGAAGACATCATTTAGTAAATCAGTCATACAAAGAATAAATCACCTTGGCGACTGTTCTGCCCTTAATATTGAAACCGGTGAGATGACAAAAATCCTTCATTGCATGAAAGGGCACCACCATGAAAGGGAACTTCAATTTGTGCCGTTTCTTGTCTTAATATTGAAACCGGTGAGATGACAAGAATCCTTCATTGCATGAAAGGGCACCACCATGAAAGGGAACTTCAATTTGTGCCGTTTCTTGTGATAATGTTTCATCTGTCATTGCTATTAGACTTTTGAGCTGAAATTTTCATGTGATAAAATATCCCAAAGCAGTAAACCAACTACAGAAACACCTCCTGCAGCATCGCACAAAATTGGAGCCTCTTCATGCAGAAACGCAATAAAAGTATTAAATTGTGAACCGTTCTTCTTATAGACGTGTCCTCAAGCTGACGTCCATCAGTCTGCAACAGCGGTCTGTGTGGATAAAAATATTATTTGCCATCCAAAGAGCTGTTTAATCTCAAACTTTCATCTCCAGCTGTAGCGACTGTGAAGCTATTGAGTGCGTGATCGCAAGATGGTATCAACAGCTGTCGAGCTTGTGGGCGCCGACGAACTTGCTGGCGTTGATGCCCTGAAACTTGAAATAGTTAAATCATTATTAAGAAGATGGAATGGAAACACCATATCTGTGATACGACTGCTATTACTCATGTTAAAATGTAAATTAATGAATACGATATGGCTACTAACTAAGACTCGCGGGTGACCGCTCATGGTGCCATGTCATAGAAAAAACACGTTTAAAAAATGTTTATCAAAAATAATACCACAAATATGACATCCCTTGACATCTTCTGATGGACGGTTCTAAATGTAAGATGATCTTATTACTCATTTGAGCGCATAACTGAAAGCAGAATCGTTGACACCTACCAGCTCGACAGGCATTGTTGCCATCTTACGGTCAGACGTGCTAAGGCCCTATTCTCCGTCGCAACCGTCTTTCATACATCATAGTGCTGAGAAGGATACCTTTGAGAGTACTTCACTCCTGTTGGCAGAAGATATTCACGTTCCTGACTAATGGCTCAGCTGATGCCTATGCAGGTATTAAAAGGCCATATTCATTAATTCACTCGATAAAACAAATGTTGATTGGAAAATATAAATCATGTTATTTTACATATTCATTAATTGGCTCTAAACTCCGAATGAGCTCGAGACCGAATACTAATAAACAATTCTGTATAAAAGAAGTAAAAATATATTCCAGTCCTAAAACTCAACCTGCAGGATAATTAAGAACGAAATATATATCAAGGGGATTAAGGAAAGAAACTGCAAGGTGGATACGATTTTTTGAAGTTATCCCTATACGGAAAAAAACTCCTACTGTACCCAACATTTTTTTTTTTAAATGAAGATTCCCTGATTATTATAAGTTCATTATTCCGGTCGATCCCGAAGATGACAGGTGCTTAACTGAGTTATTATAATTCACATAAATTCTAATATATTGAACTATTATGGCCAAGATCATGTGGGTATGGTCTTCAAACATCTTGTTATACTGTTAAAACCGATTGTCCATGTGTTCCAACGACGTTTTGGAACAGGTTGTCATCTTCAACCAACGTCCCTTAGGTATTCCCAAAAAAAAATCCCGGGCCCTTGTCGGAGGCTGCTGAACAAGACACCCTTTTTCTGTGACATTTTTTTGTGACTTCGAATCCAGGATTCACAAAAGTCCTGAGGTCTTTGATTTGGAAGAAAAGATTGAGGCTTTGAAGCCAGGCAACAAGGGTCATGGGCGCTGTGCCGAGAATGGAGAGGCCCAGGATTTGACTCGGGCATCATTCATCGACAGAGCGAAAATCCTTGAGGAATTATTCAAGACACATGAATAGGTGTGTCCTACACTTTCAGCCTAAGAGAGCTCTGACTTCGCTAGCTTTTTAGATATCATATAAAGCGACCAAAATAGTGTTCTACTTTGGTATGCGGTGTTTCTGTGATTAATGAGTAATGATAGCTGTGAATTTTAGCAAGTCACGCCCCTGCATTTTTTCCTATCTGAAGTATTTAACGCAATGACGGTCAACAATCTTTTTCTCCAGTTACTCTGTAGACATAATTACGAAGAACTCGTCCTTAGGTTTTCATTCGTTCGCTTGATTAATGCGCACTGTATGATAATTTATCAAAAGGAAGTTCCTTCTTTTCTATTTTCACACAAATTCCTGCTGGCACCATAGAGTCAACACTACATTTATTTAAGTCTTGATGGTCATCCACACAATAATTATTTCAGACTTGATGGTCATCCATACTACATTTATTTCAGTCTCGATGGTCATCTACACTACATTTATATCAGGCTCGATGGTCATCCACACTACATTTATTTCAGTCTCGATGGTCATCTACACTACATTTATTTCAGGCTCGATGTTCATCCACACTACATTTATTTCAGGCTCGATGATCATCCACACTACATTTATCTCACACGATGACGTCTATCGCCTAACTATCACAACTGATTTTCCATGACACTAAACCAGTTCTGTGAAGCCGCGTGATTTTGGAGTGCAGGAGATATTGAGAAATAATGTTGGACATCGCTGATGATTGGACGATCGAAATGATCAATATAATAATGATATTTGCGTATAGGCAAGCCTCTCACTGTTAATAGAGGATGAGCTTCGGCCAAGCGGTTGAGAGGTAAAAGAGTAAACTAACTATGAAAAAAATCCTCACAGAGTAGCCCAGTTTACCGCTCTATGACGTCGCCCATGGGTGTTATACACCTTACATATCGGTTTATATATATTTAGGTATAGTCGCTGCTCTCAGCGACTACGGGCCCTGGGTAGGATTCCAAACATATTACTGTAAGTGTAGGATGGTTTTCGTTGTACTAAATGACTCCGTCGTGTTGATATCTACATTGATACACAGTTTTAAATCTGTACGTTATGTGTATTTCTTCTACTCGCATGAGAACCGTTGTAAGTATAGGTCGTTTGTGCCTGTCAATCAAGTGGAGACGTCAGCATTTCTTGTGTCGGTTAGGAATACGTCTGCCTCGGGTTAGGTTACTTGAACGAGAGCCTTCGTAAGTGTATGCCATTTGTGCCTGTACAACAAGTGGAGAAGTCAGCAAATGGCATACACTTACGAAGGCTCTCGTTCAAGTAACCTAACCCGGGGCAGACATTACCCTAACAGACACAAGAAATGCTGACGTCTCCACTTGATTGACAGGCACAAATGGCCTACACTTACAACGGTTCTCGTGCGAGTAGAAGAAATGCACATAACGTGCAGATTTAAAACTAGGTATCAACGTAGATATCAACACGACGGTCATTTAGTACAACGAAAATCATCCTACACTTACAGTAATATGTTTGGAATCCTACCCAGGGCCCGTAGTCGCTGAGAGCAGCGACTATACCTAAATATATATAAACCGATATGTAAGGTGTATAACACCATTTTTTATTTTTCTTATTTTTTATTGCTACGGTTCTTTAATCAACTTCAAAATACCCTGATAAGTCTAAGCCTTTTGTATTGCACACTGACAGCTCAAAAGTTGCTATTGGAGAAGTGTTAAACCAACAACATCCCAATGGTGAATTACCAATTGCGTTTTTCAGTCGAAAACAGAGTGGGCCAGAGCTTAACTATTCAGTAACCGAGCAGGAAGCACTTGCCATTCACGAAGCCATTAAATTTTTCAATCCATATCTGTACGACTATAAGTTCGAAGTGGTTACTGATCACGTTCCCTGCGATACATCTTTAAACACAAAACATTTGTCCCTCGAATAGCCAGATGGGCGCTGTTGCTGTCCGAGTATGACTATACGATCCGGTACAAAGAAAGAAAAACTCATGTTGTTCCCGACTTATTGCCCCGGGCGCCCGTGGACAGCTATCAGGAAGAGGACCAAGTTTGAGCCGATAAAGACATTACTTGCGCTGTCTTTGTTGATGACGGACCAGAGAGCAGCGCAGATCCGACCCTCGACCGATCACTAATCACAAACCACGACGAGCAGAGGTGATGCAAATCACCAACCACGACGAGCAGAGGTGATGCTAATCACCAACCACGACGAGCCGAGGTGATGCTAATCACCAACCACGACGAGCAGAGGTGATGCTAATCACCAACAACGACGAGCAGAGGTGATGCTAATCATCAACCAACATTCACGTAAAAGGAATACGCCCCTGCAGGTTGACAATGCGAAACAGCTGAGATCTTCTGACACCGCGCCCGGAATAACCGTCCTCGCGATGACCAGCGTTGATGTCTACCCATGAAGATATACGGGTGATCCGAGAGAGAATCGGTCCCCTTCTCCAGCAAGCAACAACTCCAGCCTCATCAAAGGAAATATTCTTAGAACCCACATGAAAAAAAGGCGCCAGGTCTTGTATCATCTGCCAGGAGGCAGTGAAATTCTCAAACATAGGGGGGTGTTATATACCTTACATATCGGCTTATATATATTTATGTATAGCCGCTGCTCTCAGCGACTACGGGCCCTGGGTAGGATTCCAAACATATTACTGTAAGTGTAGGACGTTTTTCGTTGTACTAAATGACTCCGTCGTGTTGATATCTACATTGATACCTAGTTTTAAATCTGTACGTTATGTGTATTTATTCTACTCGCACGAGAACCGTTGTAAGTGTATGCCATTTGTGCCTGCCAATCAAATGGAGACATCAGCATTTCATGTGTCTGTTAGGATTACGTCTGCCCCGGGTTAGGTTACTTGAACGAGAGCCTACGTAAGTGTATGCCATTTGTGCCTGTACAACAAGTGGAGAGGTCAGCATTTCTGTTCCTGCTATAGGATTACATGCAGGCCATGTGTTTTGTCAAAAAAACGACTAAATAACTTGGGTGCCAATGAGACACCAGTAAATCCGGGGACACGCCCTTTAGCATTTAGCAAACGGTAGAGCTGTTCTCATTGGACAATTCCAATCTCAAACATTAACGCGAAGCGCCTCCCCTTTTTTGTAAGATTTTGAGTGATTAAGGAAAGTTAGCGAAAGGCAGAGCGGACAAGGGCAGACCAACACCGGCGGCCACCGCAGAAGGACCTAAAGTTGAGTATTGGCGTATGTTAGGGTTTCACTAACTCGTTGATTAAAGAACCGTAGCAATTGTGAGTGTTTTATTTTTGTCTTAGTAACCCAAATTATTCATTAGGAGGTCAATAGTAAAAAGCTCACAACATATGCTATGCGACCTAAAATTCGCACTTCCACTTACAATTTCATATAACTTTAATCATTTTTAAGTATGCAAGATAAATGCAGGGCTTACTACCTAATTTTTTAGCCTGTTGTCCACGATTGTTGTTGAAGCCAAATTTTCTGGAGAGGGTTATTAGCTGTCAAACGAACCAGCCTTGTCCAGCGCACAGTCCCGACCTCAGCCTGGTCGTCTATTGGTTAAGGGGAGAGACGGAATTCATTATCCCCGAACGCAATCCTACGACAATTGAAAGTCTGAAAAACTTGTTGTGCAAAGTCGCGACAGAAATGAGCAAGGAGAAGTTCAACGTACCATTGCAAGTTTCATCCGAAGGGTTCAGATCTGCGCACATAAGAATGAATTTCATTTTCAAACTGCATAAAGATTTTTTCTCATTAGATGAATTTTAAACATGCAAAGTCAACTTCTTAAATATCATTTGATGTTGATTAAATGGAACACTCACACTGTTAGAAGCTCTATTAACACTCTGTGTTAGATTTACAATAATTAATAACTAAAATAATACCAACATAAAACGTTAGGTAAATCAGGATATTAGTTTATTTTGTATTTTTACCTGCGCATATGCAAATTAACTTTTCAACTCGTTTGCTTCAATTATTCCAGACAAAACCAGCTGAGTATTGCCCTACCGAGGGGTCATGATGCCCACAGCTCAGTGTCACGTCGTCCCCCCTTACCCTCTGCGTCACGTCGCCCCCCCTTACCCTCTGTGTCGCGTCGTCACCTCTTACTCGCTGTGTCACGTCGTCCCACTTTACCCTCTGTGTCACGTCGTCTCCCCTTACCTTCTGTGTCACGTCGTCCTCCAATACATTCTGTGTGACGTCTTCCTCTCTTGCCGTCTGTGTCACGTCGTCCCACCTTACCGTCTGTGTCACGTCGTCCCACTTTACTCTGTGTCACGTCGTCCCACCTTACCCTCTGTGTCCCGTCGTCCTTCCTTACCCTCTGTGTCACGTCGTCCCCCCTTACCCTCTGTGTCACGTCGTACCCCCTTACTGTCTGTGTCACGTCTTCGCCCCTTGCCGTCTGTGTCACGTCGTCCCACCTTACCCTCTGTGTCACGTCGTCCCACCTTACCCTCTGTGTCACGTCGTCCCACCTTATCCTCTGTGTCACGTCGTCCCATCTTACCCTCTGTGTCACGTCGTCCCACCCTACCCTCTGAATAGGATTTACCCGCTCCGTTTGTGTTACTATGGCTATTGTTGAAGCCGTTGTATTTGATATCTTCATACCGCAATTAAATATTGCAATAGCTTCTGACAATATTCTGTGTAACAGTGTCCATCCCTATCTCATGGTAATCTTGGAATAGCTTCCGGCAATATTATGTGTAACAGTATCCATCCCTATCTCATGGTAATCTTGGAATAGCTTCCGGCAATATTATGTGTAACAGTATCCATCCCTATCTCATGGTAATCTTGGAATAGCTTCCGGCAATATTATGTGTAACAGTATCCATCCCTATCTCATGGTAATCTTGGAATAGCTTCCGGCAATATTATGTGTAACAGTATCCATCCCTATCTCATGGTAATCTTGGAATAGCTTCCGGCAATATTATGTGTAACAGTATCCATCCCTATCTCATGGTAATCTTGGAATAGCTTCCGGCAATATTATGTGTAACAGTATCCATCCCTATCTCATGGTAATCTTGGAATAGCTTCCGGCAATATTATGTGTAACAGTATCCATCCCTATCTCATGGTAATCTTGGAATAGCTTCCGGCAATATTATGTGTAACAGTATCCATCCCTATCTCATGGTAATCTTGGAATAGCTTCCGGCAATATTATGTGTAACAGTATCCATCCCTATCTCATGGTAATCTTGGAATAGCTTCCGGCAATATTATGTGTAACAGTATCCATCCCTATCTCATGGTAATCTTGGAATAGCTTCCGGCAATATTATGTGTAACAGTATCCATCCCTATCTCATGGTAATCTTGGAATAGCTTCCGATAATATTATGTTTAACATTATCCGTCCACATCTCATCGTAATCAATAGAAACCTCCTGACCTCCGACAGAAGTGTTACCGCTGTCAGAAACAGCTGGAATTCTTCGTGCACGACGAACTTTTGAAGTCATTATTTTGAACATTCGTTATTATAAATACTTAACAGGCTGTAATTTTTTTACTTCTTTAGTTTAGAAGTTAATCCCTTAATAATTACAGTTGACTGAGATAGTAATGAAGGTACGCACAGAACAGCAGTGCAGTACGCACAGAACAGCAGTGCAGTACGCACAGAACAGCAGTAAAGTACGCACAGAACAGCAGTACAGAACGCACAGAACAGCAGTGCAGTACGCACTGAACAGTAGTGCAGTACGCACAGAACAGCAGTGCAGTACGCACAGAACAGCAGTGCAGTACGCACAGAACAGCAGTAAAGTACGCACAGAACAGCAGTACAGTACGCACAGAACAGCAGTGCAGTACGCACTGAACAGCAGTGCAGTACGCACAGAACAGCAGTGCAGTACGCACAGAACAGCAGTGCAGTACGCACAGAACAGCAGTGCAGTACGCACAGAACAGCAGTACAGTACGCACAGAACAGCAGTGCAGTACGCACAGAACAGCAGTACAGTACGCAC
>SDVV010032025.1:0-11477 GCA_016164225.1 Gammarus roeselii
ATTATGGAGAGTCAATTACATTATGGAGAGTCAATTACATTATGGAGAGTCAATTACATTATGGAGAGTCAATCACATTATGGAGAGTCAATTACATTATGGAGAGTCAATTACATTATGGAGAGTCAATTACATTATGGAGAGTCAATTACATAATGGAGTCAATTACATAATGGAGAGTCAATTACATAATGGAGAGTCAATTACATTATGGAGAGTCAATTACATTATGGAAAGTCAATTACATTATGGAAAGTCAATTACATTATGGAGAGTCAATTACATTATGGAGAGTCAATTACATTATGGAGAGTCAATTACATGATGGGGAGTCAATTACATGATGGGGAGTCAATTACATGATGGAGAGTCAATTACATGATGGAGAGTCAATTACATGATGGAGAGTCAATTACATTATAGGGAGTCAATTACATTATAGGGAGTCAATTACATTATAGGGAGTCAATTACATTATAGGGAGTCAATTACATTATAGGGAGTCAATCACATTATGGGGAGCCAATCACATTATGGGGAGCCAATCACATTATGGGGAGCCAATCACATTATGGGGAGTCAATCACATTATGGGGAGTCAATCACATTATGGGGAGTCAATCACATTATGGGGAGTCGATCACACTATGGGGAGTCAATCACATTATGGGGAGTCAATCACATTATGGGGAGTCAATTACATTATGGGGAGTCAATTACATTATGGGGAGTTAATTACATTATGAGGAGTTAATCACATTATGGGGAAGTAATTATAAAATGACGCGTCAAAAACTTACGAGGGACTCAGAATACGGGGAGAGCCACAGCCAATGGGAGAGAGAGAGACACGGTGCAAGAAAGAAGAAGCCACGATTCAAGGGGGGGGGGAGTCTCAGTCCAGAGGAACAAAGCCACGTTCCATGAGAGGAGAAGCAACAATCCAACGAAAGGAGCCACAGTGCAGGAGCTAGTCCCCACACCAGATCTAGAAAAGTGCCCGTAGCCTCCAGCAGCGTATTATCACAGATACAGACACTAGGCCGCATCCCCCAGAAAGGGGGATGGCCGACGGCAAGGCGCACCTCACACCCTCATACGCTCACACTCACACAACTTAGCCCTTTTGTGCTAAAGGGGTGGCCGGTACCCCCCTCAACATACACTCTGGGTCACAAGTGCAGTCCGAGGATCCGTCGTCAGCAGCAGGGCCCGACAGTTTTCACTGGTTTACCCCCGCCGCGTCATAATGGCCGGGCGCCCCCCCACCCACAACCATATCAACAGCGGGGTGCCAAAGGCGGGAAAGCACATCAGATCAGTGTCAATATCAACCATTCACAACCATTCTCCACTCACGCCTGTTCATTGCACGCTCTCTCGCCACCTCCACATTCACGTCTCTCCTTCCCAACGCCTGCTTCACACCACCTATCCGCATTTGATAAATTTGAATAATCCCTTCCTCGTGGCTCCTTGTAATAGTGAGGGATACGAATTATCTCCAATGAAAGAAAAGAGGGACAGTACCCAGGTGGTGCAGGAAGATCCCGATACTAATAGAGATAATGTTTGACTAGTGTCTGCCTTTCCATGTTGTATGCGCATTGATCAGGTTAGATACGTCCCTGAATTTGTTGGATGACAGGTGGCTATGTGCTTTACCTCTCTAACATTGAGTCTTGTTTATACATATTCATGTGGGAGAGGGACCTTACATGTATCCAGGCGCGCTTGTCACTAACTCATCCCTACTCTGTCTTGTCTCATGTATGTTCTTTTGGTGCGTAATGTGAATGAACGGGTAGGAATACACTGTACCACTTGTTCTCTGTATTCATTATTGTACCAGTGAGTGAATCAATAAAGACTATTATTAGTATTATTATTATTGTTGTAGGAAATATTGTTTTGATTGAAGAGGTTTTTCTTATCTCATTAGATGTTATCATGTTTGTCGACTTGGGTTACCCCTCTATGTTTGATTTGAGACGCTACCTGAATTTTCGTTATCCCGCAGGTCTGAGAAGGGATGGACAGGGGCAGTCCTGAAAGCAGGTAACTTACTCTGAAGGAAAGACTGGGGAGAGGGAGGCAATCACGATTCAAATTACAAAGGCGGTGACTGGGTGAGGTTGGGAGGGGATGTGATCCACCTAGAGAGTGGGTAATCCGAAGGTTCTGAAAACATGAACCACGGCTCAAAATAGCTTGGGAACAAAGCCGACTTTGACAGCTATGACCGTAGACCACTGACATTCAGCCTCCAGCAAAACGAAACTAACAATTTTACCTACGGCACCAGTGCGTCTCACTAACGGTTTCTCATCACTTTCTGTGGGTAACTTTTTGGATACCAGAAATAACTAAAGTGAGAAATAGTGATTGAGCCACAATTACGTATACACTGGATGGGCGAGAGCCAGTTACGCGATGAGCCGTTTGTTGGTGATACATAATTTTATTGAAAAAATCCTTGACAAATTGATGAATAAGGCAGTCCATCGGCAATAACGTCGGCATAGTCAACCCCATTACGGCAATGCGTTGCTTACGCGGACATAATGATACTGTAGACGCATCGCCTACCACCCCGTTAGGTGTACATTTGTAATGGTTTCGTTGATCTGACGTCTATTAGTATATTCCAGCCTAGAACAAGGACAGCACTCAAATAATTCCATTCGTGATTTATTTCATCATATCAAGGACATAATAGCCGCAACAATCCCACTACGATTTCAGAACGATCTGATGGCAGGGATACTTCGCTTCGAAAATGGGTTACAGATCTTTAACAAAATGAACCAGCAAGCCCATTATTGGTGTCCTGAGCAGAGGGTACATACAGACGCATTCCAGGAGCGTCAGACAGCACAATCTTTACAAAGAGAGACAACTTAATACCACGGGTAGCACATGCATACTTTCGGGCAGCTTTTGTAACTATTCGGTGCATGCTACACTTGTAGCACGGCCCCGAATTCTACTCAGCCAATAGTGCTTCTTTACTTCCGTACTAACACGTACATTTTCATCAAACTCGTCGTCGCTACAGGATTGGTCAACTGATGACATCGTTAGCATGTCCAAAGATAGGCCTACGATAATTGACTAGGTCTAGGAACACACGAGTTTGAGGACTAACATAAATTAAACACTTTAACCAAACAAATGTAGTAGGATACCTGCAAAGGAGCATTTCTTATTGCTCAACTTACCGAGTCTCCGTAGAAGTGACTAACAGCAGATAGACCTGTAGATCCTTGAATAATCCTTCACTGCTTACGTCATCACAAGGTAAACACAACAGTGGTCTTTTTCAAACCCTTGCAGCTATGCTACTTGACATCAAGAGCCAAGAGGACCCACACACGTCTCCTAACAGATCCGTCGTATGAGCTACCTACTTCAATCTATTTTCTGTTCGTTTCCACTTAACACTGACGAAGGTAGGTATCTCGTATGACCCTAACACCACATGTTAGAAATCAAATATTAGCCGTAAATTTCACTGAAAAGATAAATCAAATAGACATTTAGAAGAAACACATTGGATATTATTGCAGGAGCTCATTACAACAGCCATGTATCCTCAAAAAGCGAACCATAGAGGAATTTTCTCTGTCAGTAATGTGGCGGTTAGATCACCTGAGAGGCTCCGCCACGAGCTGGCCGAGAGTCAGAGAGCAGCACTACACAACCTCCTTACACCACTGCCGAAAGGTTACTGAGCCATGAAACGGCGATAGGGAACTTCCCTGGCGGTCGGTTCAAGGTTACCCCAAAAACATCATGTTCGGTCACTTGTGGAAATATTGCGGTTCATGTGAATCAAGAAAGAACAGCGTATTTATAAAAGTAAATTAACTAATAACTTCCATGTTGCTTTCATGACAACTTGAGCAATACAAAATATTCAGTGTCGATGAACATAACATGTATGCTGTGACTGGCGCAGTGAGACGACTTGGGGGAAGAATGTAGACGCCATGAGCACGTGAAACAAATCCATTAGGACTGTTCAAATTTAGTTTGTATGCATATATGTGACAAGGATGCCTCATCCCCCCTCTCCGGGTGTTTGCCCTCTTACTTTTCACTGTCAGTAATCTATCGGAAGCATGCTATAGGCGAGTGGCCCGTCCTTTTCTAAATGTAGATACATGCTGTGTATGGATACAGTAACAAAATTGAGATCGATCGGTTCTCAAGACATCACTTCTTGAAGATGAAGATTTATGATGTATAAATTGTTTTCTTCATTGCGGTGGTCTAATACCAACTCGCGCTTGCTGACCCGTATCAACAACAGTTTATGACGTCATAATCTGTCAACTTCAGGAGGTGATATCTCAAATACCGTTTGATCAATCGTTCTCAAAGTTCTACTGCTTCCCTCTGTTGCCCGTATCTACATTATGATAAAATATTTGTCAGGGCACCAGGGCATCAAAGGCCTGCTGACTTCCTGGAAATTAAGTTAAATAGGACCCTAAATTGTAGCTATCTCCGTATTCAGAATGTTTTATTGGCATTTAATTTATATAAAAATCTCGACAACATAAGGTATAACAAAATTAAGGTAGATTCTCTTTGAAATCTTCATCATGAAGGAAAAATGTATGACCATTTTGGCTACAAGAAAGCGTCGAAATGTATCCAGTAAATGTAGTTCTAGGAATAGTGGGTAAGTAAACAAGCCAGTCTACGACCTTTACGCCACACCCTTCCTTCATTACAATTTATTAAAAAACAAATATCTTCACTATACGGTTTAGGACTCAGTCTAGAATTAATAAGCGTATGATTCATGAACACTGAGAATATCTAAAGTTATTCGTGAAATAAAATTATCGGGCCTTCATTTATGCGATATATTCATAGCAGCTGATTTAATGGACGCACTGTATAAATTGAAATCAAGCCAACATCGTTTGACCATTCAGTGATTGTTTCCTTTCCCTTTCCCTTACATATATACGGTTGAAATATTATTATGCGTGTTGACCTATGTTCTAATAAATAAAATGAAGACCTTTGTAAGTTTACATTAGGATTCGACAGCTGTTTTCAATGTTGTCTTCACAGTCACTACTTTTAGGCATCATAAACAGGCTCATGAAAAGCTCGCTGAGGACAGGAGCTGAATTCTTGGCATTCCTGAAAATGTGTGCTTTTCATGGTCGAAATTGAGGCATGGTAGCATGGCAGGCTCGCTTAGCGGCACAAACAGGGCAGCCACCCGGCGTATTACCCCAGAATGTTACCGTTACCCCGACCCGGCAGAGGCCTGTGAGAGTTTCGGCCGACCGCTCGCAAGTGACTCCAGGAGCGCGTTCACGCAACGAGCTTCCCAAGCCACATTTGCCGCCAAAAAGACTCGTTAAAGTGTATGTTGCAAGTTTCTCCGGCCGATTTGTCATGAGGATATTGTTTTGAAGTGTAGTCTAGAGAGGCGAGACTGCACCGACTGGCAATTGCATGCAAATCAACGACGTTGTTGACCGCTTCAGAAGAGATTGTTTACGAGTACTTCCTGGAAGCGGGTTGCCTGCCTGCCAACGTAATACGCATTTTTTGCGCTGCAAGGAATTTTTACAAAGTTACATACAATCATGTTAACTATCCTTGCAAGTTTTGCTCTTTACAGGGTTTGGCCAAAGCAATACAATATGTTATTCTCACGTTCTTCTTTCGAATTTAAAAAGGGAACAATGTGAATAGAATTAAATAAATTATCTCCTGGCTTGAAAGTCTAGTTGAACGCGGCTCATCACATGCACATTACACATAGCGGCGCCTGACACTGGAGGGAGGCGGGGGAAGGCTGGCGACTGGAGGAGGGCAGTGTAAGACATGTAATTGGGGGTGCACAGGAGATGAGGAGAGAGGACGGGATTAGGATGTAGGTTACATACAGAGGTGCAGGAAGCCGGTAGAAACAGGACTTTTGGTTCAGGAGGGATTTTTGTTTGGTCATGGAGAGCTATCTTGACACGGTCTAGGATGTGCATAGAGCTTCCTTAGCCACAGAACCGATTGCGACCCTCCCTCCCTGGGTTGAGCTGGTAGCCTGTTCTCCACAACATTCATTGGTTAGATTTGACTATAAATGAGACCGGCCAGAATGTCTCAATCGGGGTGAGACAACCTACAACCTTCCGTTTCTACTGGAAGTCTATCGTGAGGAGGGGCCGACACGCTGCACAATCAGCCTCGAGCTGGCAATGTGGATGAAAATGGTAGAGACTTCATAAATGATAAAGAATACATTTGGTTACGTAACTTTAGATATAAAAATCCAAACATTCATTGTCATGGAAACAATTTTTTATGGAATATTTAAATAACGAAGCAGGAATACCAATGAAATGTAAGGCATCGAAAGTGAGTGCGTATTATGACTGATTTGGGTTCACACTCGCACGGCTCTGTACTGTGAATTGGTACCAAAATGTTGAAGGGCAGATGGAAACGAGCAAAAAATAATTTGTACACGATTCTTAAAACATTTCCTAACTAAAACGAAAGAGCACTCTAGCTTATGTGTTTGTTTCATTAGGTAGCATGTCGATAGGTGTCCATACGCGTGCTTTCAAATTTGCGCCTACAACACGTCTAACCCAGAAACTACAACGCCAATGTCCATCCGTGTGCTTCCAACTCAGCCACTATAACACCCCTGTCCATCCGTGTGCTTCCAACTCAGTCACTATAACACCCCTGTCCATCCGTGTGCTTCCAACTCAGTCACTATAACACGCCTGTCCATCCGTGTGCTTCGTACCAAGCAGCTATAACACGCCTGTTCATTCGTGTGATAAAGGAAAGCCCCTACAACACGCTTGTCCATCCGTGCGCTTCCAGCCCAGCCGCTACAACACGTTTGTCCATCCATGTTCGTCCAGCCCAGCCACTACAACACGCATGTCCATCCATGTGCTTCCAACCCAGCCGCTACAACACGCCTGTCCATCCGTATGCTTCCATCATCCCAGCAACTGCAACACGCCTGTGCATCCGTGTGCTTCCACCCAGCCCCTATAACACGCCTCTCCATCCGTGTGCTCCCTACCCAGCCGTTACAAAACTCCTGTTCATCTGTGTGCTTCCAACCCAGCTACTACAGCACGCCTGTCCGTTCGGGTGCTTCCAGCCCATCAACTACAACACGCTTGTCCATCAGTGTTCTTCCAACCTAGTCACTACAAAACTCCTGCCCATCCGTGTGATTCCAACCTTGCCACTACAACACGCCTGTCTATCCGTGGGTTTCCAATGAGTCCATCTGCTCAGTAAGCTACCATATACAGATCCCAGCACAAGACTTTGACCACACTTCAACCTCCCTAATTATATTTTTATCTCGACTATCAGGTTTGAACAGCTGATCCAATGCTGGCATCCTCTTCACATAATTCCTGACGAAGTATATAAATGAATTATGTCATCATAAGTGAATTGGATATAACTGTTTTCTCCCGCTTTTCAATTGCCAACTGTCGCCTTGAACCCCCCTCCTCTTCCAGCAACTGTCTGGTCGGGAAGTTCCCCCCCTTTCAAACACTCTTCCATATGCTACCGGCTTTCCATTCCCTGAAGCCCACACATACTCCTCACCTGGATGACTCATCGTGCCTAACCCAGCCAGATGGAGCAGTGGTCGCAGACACGGAAGGTTAGTAATTAGGTTACACTGCGGAGTAATTTCCCCTGTGCTGGTTTGAGAGGAATGGACGATGTCAATAAATACTCGTTATTTCAAATGCATTTTGTTCGCTGTGTATTACCATGAGGGCTGTTGGTCAGTGTTTAAACTGCTGTGTATTACCATGAGGGCTGTTGGTCAGTGTTTAAACTGCTGTGTATTACCATGAGGGCTGATGGTCAGTGTTTAAACTGCTGTGTATTACCATGAGGGCTGTTGGTCAGTGTTTAAACTGCTGTGTATTACCATGAGGGCTGATGGTCAGTGTTTAAACTGCTGTGTATTACCATGAGGGCTGGTGGTCAGTGGTTAAGCTGCTGTGTATTACCATGAGGGATAGTGGTCAGTGTTTAAACTGCTGTTTATTACCATGAGGGTTGGTGGTCAGTATTTAAATTATACGAAACATGCGTCAGCTTCAGTTTCATGCAATAACAAGCACTCCGTCTCTTGAGTTCTTAATCGTACTTCAACAAGTTAGCCACCTTGACTGCCACCTATACTCATAAAAGCTGCAAGGTACCAATGTGTAGTGACGATACGTGAGCAACTCTACGTCGTGAAGGCTTTGCTGATTAAATCTTCAGCCTGAATGAAGCAAACACGAACATTATGACAAAATGAATTTCGGTGCTCTTTCAAAATAAGGAACTTTATAACGGACCTTATCATCAGAGACAATAAGATACACTAAGACGCGCAGACAAAGAGGGGGGGGGTCGGATACGTTATATTCGAAGCGCCCTCATGAGCGTTTCATACAACTGGCAAGTCTTATGTGTAGACGGTTGCATTACTTGATCCAATTGTACTCGGAATTTAATGTGTATTATAGAATTAAGGAACTCTTTGTATAACGCCAGAATATCACGAGGCATCTTGTGAATAGACGTTTTCATTATTATTATTGGGAACAGACCTACAGTTGTTCCCTAATTAATAAATCAATAGTATCATTGATAATACATCATTATGTCCGAAAATATATGACAAATGATACAAAATTTCGGATCTTGGCTACGGATCAGTGCACGGGGAGATTGACTTTAACTTGATAGACCAGACATTGATGACATTTAGCAAACGGACCTCAATCATACGGTGAACTCAAACTGAACAGTTTATCAAGAACCAGCGCGTCTTGGTTTAGTGTCTCTGTTATCATCTTGATCCGGATGAATAGATTTCCAATATTTTGCCGTTGACGACTTCAAGAAAGAAAATTCCACTACCTCCTGAAGCTTTGCCATTCCTCTCAATTACTAATCAATACTAAATGTTTTTTAAGGCTATTACACGTATAAATGTATTTCTCTCATGTTTGCACAAACCATATCAAATTGCGTATTGAAATAAAAATGTCTCCTACCTTCGACCTTTAAGTTTTCTGAACCATGAGTGTAGTAATTAAAGCGCCCAGAATAAAATGGACAAAACATCCCCACACTGCAAGCCCTGGCTTAAGACCAAATCATGTTAGGCCACATCCCTTGAAATTATCTTCATCTTAGACATAAATTTAGGGTGGCATAATGTCGACGCTAAACATACGGTTGGGTTTTGATTAGCCGACTGTGGACTATTGATTACTCGACGGTTAGCCGACGATGAACCGACGGTCGACTGGAAATAAACCGGCGATAGGCCGAAAGTCAGATGATGATAAACCGACGCTAGACCGACGGTCAGATGATGATAAACCGACAATATGCCGACGGTCAGATGAGGATAAACCGACGATCGACTGATAATAAACCGACAATAACCCGTTCATGTTTGCTGTTTGTTCCTTGCATGGCACGATCAACCCTCCCTTACCTCGATCAACCCTCCCTAACCTTTTTCTACCCAATTCTCATATAATACACGTAACCCCCTCCCCCGATCCCGGAAAGGCTGGAGGGGTAATTATTCCCCCCAACGTCCGTCCGTCCGGCCATACGTCAGAGGCCGTAGTAATGTATCCTCTCTGCTTCCTCTATGGCCGCTGGTGCCGACAGCCAGGGCTGCTTACATCATGGGCTACTGTAGGATAATGAAGGGGCGGTGGGGGTGACCAGTAGTGGACTGCAATGTTTTGTGGGTCCGGGAAGATCGACATTAGAGGTTTATAACGTGAATGGTGTGTATAAGGAAAAGAATCGCGAATAAAAATATTAGGTATTAGAGTGCGAACAAACGTTTTTAATTACTAACAAATTACGATACAATATTAGTAGTGCACCAATGAAAATAATCTACTGAAATGCACTAAAAATTATAACAATTAGAAATGCACAAGTAACAATAAGCAGTAACATTGTGCCATGCACAAGTAGCAGTAATAGCACGCCAATGACAACGAATAATAATAATTTACAATGACTATACATCAATTGCATCTAGCAACAATTTTTCAGTATGACTTAACAATAACAATCTGAACCAACAATAGCGTTTTTCGGGACTAGAATTTCGTTTGAGGTGAGTACAGTTTCTAGATCTTAACCGTCATACACTTAGAGAAATACTTGTCTCTGTCCCATGTACCTTTGAGTTATTCTCTGGTTAACTGTCCTCTAACAACGTTAGTATTTACATACCACTCGTGGTGACAATTTGCCTACAATATGCTGTGGTCAAACTCAACTGTGTTATACAAACAACTTTCATTTGCATACACTTAGAAGCAATGTAACAGATGGATGGGCAGTAAAATAAACATCAAACGCGTAGAAATGCCGACATCGTTACACCCTGTGTGAACCAATGGCGATTTTTCTAGCACCACACCATAAGTTAAAGGAGGAGAATCTTAATTCCTTTGTGTTATTCAACATCGGCGCTCTATTAAGGGATATGAACAAACTGTCGTCGCAAACTGTCGTCGCACCCTACCTTGAAACGAGGCTGTATTACCCTCTATAAACACGAGCACAGGTTTTCATGATACATCATAAGGTGAAAACCTCCGACATACCTTATCCTAGTCATCATTTACCATGCTGATGCTCCTTTAAAGTGGTGTGATTATACCACCCGCGGCGTACACCAAGGCGAGATAACACCACCAGCGGAGTACGTCAAGGCCAAGCATAAACCACGATCGTGATTACTCGCGATGACTCACCATTGCATTTAATCAAGCAACTCATGTGAGAGCCTCAAAAGGGCTTCCTTGCTTAATGCGGAGCCACGAACACGACCCACGAATGAATATTCAATGCGCTAGAGTCGTGCTCGTGCATTTGCTTAGAGGAGCTAACGTGCTTGTGTACATGCTGCTCACATACATATTTAGGGAACATTTGGAGAATGTAAAATTTGTAATAGAAATGCGAGAGCTGCCCGAAATATTCCAGTTCAGTAAATATGTGTACTTTTTGCATTAAACATGTCGTATGTGGATTTGAAGAACACATTTGGTTTCTGATTATGATGAGATATCCACATACGATATAAAAATATTCAAAACAAGTATGAAAAGGCCAGCAAAAGTTAGGCCCAATAACAATTTATTAGCTTTAAAATCAAATATCAGACCTTATTGTCTTTTATATAAAATATTTCAGTCAATTTGAATTTAATAGTAAGTTTTATTTTTACACTCCCCTTCCCGAACCTGGACCCATTATCCGCCTTTTTATTACCCCAGGACCCTCCCCATTACTGTACGGGGGGTGACTCAATTTACGCCCCGTTATGTTAAATAAACAAACGGGGCTGTAAGACGCCAGGGACGGGAAAGAACACCAAAACAGTCTATGGGGCTGAAAAGCAAGTACAG
>SDVV010032026.1:0-11477 GCA_016164225.1 Gammarus roeselii
GAAACGTTTAAGTCGCGGCTCGATAAGTTCTACATAAATCGCCGATAAATAGCTAAACCGTTCCATTTCCTGTTGTTATAAAGAAATTAGAAATGGCACATGAAGCTCTCTTAGACGTTCTACTTCAAAACTAATCCTCTTGCCACCAAAAGGCAACCTAGTTTGGGCCAATAGGCCTCTTAGACGTTCTTCTCCAGAACTAACACTCTTGCTGCCAAAAGGCAACCTAGTTTGGGCCAGAAGTCCTGTTGTTGTCTTCCTACACTTGTAAACACTTGTAAACAGTCTAACTTAACGATTGCATGTTTGGAAACGTGCATTTTTCTTCTCTTGTAACGCAGAGTTGCTTAGAGAGTTAACCACATGTCTGCAGAACACTCAACAATGATCACAGCGCATAGATTTTGAACCTGTGCACAATGTGCATTGCTATAAAGAATACCGTACATTTGCCAGATATAAACTCAAGTGGCTTCTAAATGGACAAAAATGAATTGATTTTTATTGAGAATGCAGACAGTCAGAACAACGACTGAGGAGACTATATCGCTGTTCAAATTTGTTATTTGAAGAGCCTTTAATTGATTTATGCAGTTGTAGAAATTAGAGGGGCCAAAAACTATCATCCTATCCCAAACGATTACTTATTTAGCCGAACAATTAACATGAATGGGCGACAATGTACGGTTTTACTTTGTGAAAATTCGCATTGTGCATTGTTCTAATGTACAAGTTTGATGGATGCACAGTGTGCATTGTTCCAATGTACTAGTTTAATGGATGCACAGTGTGCATTTTTCTAATGTACTAGTTTAATGGATGCACAGTGTGCATTGTTCTAATGTACCAGTTAAATGGATGCACAGTGTGCATTGCTCTTCTGTACTAGTTTAATGGATGCACAGTGTGCATCGTTCTAATGTACAAGTTTGATGGATGCACAGTGTGCATTGTTCCAATATTCTAGTTAAATGGATGCACAGTGTGCATTGTTCTAATGTACAAGTTTAATGGATGCACAGTGTGCATTGTTCCAATGTACCAGTTAAATGGATGCACAGTGTGCATTGTTCTAATGTACAAGTCAAATGGATGCACAGTGTGCATTGTTCCAATGTACCAGTTAAATGGATGCACAGTGTGCATTGTTCCAATGTACCAGTTAAATGGATGCACAGTGTGCATTGTTCTAATGTACAAATTTAATGGATGCACAGTGTGCATTGTTCCAATGTACTAGTCAAATGGATGCACAGTGTGCATTGTTCTAATGTACAAGTTTAATTGATGCACAGTGTGCATTGTTCCAATGTACAGGTTTTCTACGTGTTGAAGATGTTTGTTGAACTTAATTCGCAAATGCAAAACCCAACATTTCAAAATCTAGTACACGAAGTCCGTCGTGCTGACTGACTGGCTGATAAGAACTGCTCATCCTTGGCTACGGTAAGTTGTTCGCTGTCAATTTGATACTCGATTTTGACATATCATGGAACAGCCTGGGACAAGTTGCGGGTTATCTAAATACGGTCACTTGATCCCTCTTTGGTTGATACCATTTATTAAGTGCTGTATAACCAATAAGAATTTTGTTATAAGTTTTAATTATTATAATAGTTCTTTGAGGTGTCATACATGTACAGCGGAAGTAACAAATTTGAACTATTTTTTGATGTTTGAAAAAATGTGCACGGTAATTCAGCTGTTCAAGGTGAGGCAATTACGGAAGCATTAATTACCTCATGAACTCCTGTGTGAAAATAACTTCTTTCAAACGCTTAAGAATATTAAAACTAGAAATAGCAGTAGTTTATAATGCCTAGAAGAAGAGTGTTCCAAAACTCACCAGTTATGCATAATCATTTTGTCTCGACTGGTCTGAAATGAGTTAATATAAATTACATTTATTTGCCTGATGACCCAGTTTGTGATTCATCTTGATCCACTAATGCAAAGTCTACGGAACTTACTAATCAGAATAAACTTCGTTTAGTCGTCTTGAATAAGCTTAGGTATTGTTTTATAATGTATCAAAACTCATTATCAAATATTCTCTATTTTTGAGAACCTGGATGGCAAATGAAGAAGATTGCACTCCCCACAGGTGTTCCACTGCATGACAATGACACTGGACTACCAACACAATTAAACAATAATATCACGGAAAATAATTGAACCAGGATTTATGTTTCTTTAATTGAAAATACCTTCATAACATCGGAACATGCAGCGAGTCTCAGTTATAGAATTACTACTTAATGATTTATTAGTAAGCACTAAATATTCGATTTCTGATTCAACATCGGTCAGAAAAGAAGACAAAATTTTAGAAAATAAAAATTCGCCTCCCAAATGAAACGTTTCAGAGTAACACTCGTGAGGATTGGAACTGTCATAAATTGGTCTGAGATTTATATAATTAGAGTAAACAGGACTGTAAGCAGTTCTGGGGCGAGACTATGTACAGGACCTCAGTATCGTAGTGGGACAATTATTAGAGTGAACAGGGTTACTAGCACTTCCGAGGCTGGACATGAACAGGACCTCAGTATTGTGGTTGGACAATTATTAGAGTGAACAGGGTTACTAGCATTTCCGAGGCTAGACATGAACAGGACCTCAGTATTGTGGTGGGACAATTATTAGAGTGAAGAGGGTGACTTAGCCCAGCCGAAGTTGGACAATGAACTCAGTATTGTTGTGGGACAATCATTAGAGTGAACAGGGTTGCCAGCACAACTGAAGTTGGACAATGAATTCGGTATTGTTGTGGGACAATCATTAGAGTGAACAGGGTTGCCAGCACAACTGAAGTTGGACAATGAATTCGGTATTGTTGTGGGACAATCATTAGAGTGAACAGGGTTGCCAGCACAGCTGAAGTAGGACGATGAATTCAGTATTGTTGTGGGACAATCATTAGAGTGAACAGGGTTGCCAGCACAGCTGAAGTAGGATAATGAACTCAGTTTTGTTGTGGGACAATCATTAGAGTGAACAGGGTTGCCAGCACAGCCGAAGTAGGACAATGAACTCAGTATTTTGTGTGACAATTATTAGAGTGAACAGGGTTGCCAGCACAGCTGAAGTAGGACAATGAACTCAGTATTTTGTGTGACAATTATTAGAGTGAACAGGGTTGCCAGCACAGCTGAAGTAGGACAATGAACTCAGTATTTTGTGTGACAATTATTAGAGTGAACAGGGTTGCCAGCACAGCTGAAGTAGGACAATGAACTCAGTATTTTGTGTGACAATTATTAGAGTGAACAGGGTTGCCAGCACAGCTGAAGTAGGACAATGAACTCAGTATTGTTTTGGAACACTCATTAGAGTGAACAGGGTTGCCAGCACAGCCGAAGTAGGACAATGAACTCAGTATTTTGTGTGACAATTATTAGAGTGAACAGGGTTGCCAGCACAGCTGAAGTAGGACAATGAACTCAGTATTGTTGTGGAACACTCATTAGAGTGAACAGGGTTGCCAGCCCAGCCGAAGTAGGACAATGAACTCAGTATTGTTGTGGGACAATTTGTCAACAGGAGGAAAACTACGAAATTATTGACGAAAGTAAAACAAAATAACGGTACATAATAAATGTTTCTGTATATGATTTTGCTCATACCTTTCAGATCATATCACTGAGAGGGAGACAAGTTGCATACTTCAGCCGCTGGTTTTGTCTTATAAGAGTTTCATGTAACACGCTATTTGTTTTTCTGGCGATTATGTTAAATGATGTTGCTTCCGATTGTCCGAATATCTTCTTGCTGTAGTTCCTTTGAGACTATACGCACGGTAAGTAGTTCGTTTGAGACTATACGCACGGCAATACCAAAAACTACGCACGGTAATACCAAAATACGCACGGTAATACCAAAATACGCAAGGTCATACCAAAATAAGCACGGTAATACCGAAATGAAAACAATTTGTAAACTGCATTCCTACAAAAAACGTATAATACCTGATATTTTGATTGCCTACCAATAAATAAACCAGCAAATGAAATACTACTTTATTCTTTTATTGCTGCAACTTTCTAGATCAGTGATCCGTTATAATTGAGGTTCGCTAAGTCTTGAGAATTGAAGAGACTCTCAAGAGGTGTCATTGAGTAGGCTACAAGAGTGTTTGGTAGGCGAAGTTCACGTTATAATGTTGGGATAAATTGTTCATACTACACGTTACACATCGACGGTAGAATTTTTTTTGTGAAGAGATGAGGTGGGCGAGGTGAGCGAGTTCCTGAACAATCACACAATTACTCGTGAGTGGGATGTAGTTGATCAAACATCACAGCACATCAAGTAACTGTTTTGACCTTCGGGTGCTGGGCAACCTAAAATTGCTATTATTAGCACACAAGTAGTTATTCATATTTGAGTAGACAAATTATTGGTTAGTTACTAATTTATTTGATAAAGATGAGCAAATGTCTGAGCAGGTGAGGGCGCATTGCCACTGGACGATCCTCATCATTATGTTGAAATCTCTGTACTGAGTTCAAATTATTGAATACTTTTGATTTATCATTGCGGTTCTCAATATCAGTAAATTTGTATGAGGCTTAGCTTCACAACGGCAGGAGTTTAGGCAGCATATGAATGAGAAGCTGCGTTATTGAAATGATTATTTTCTTTGCACTGTGTTTTGATGGTAGGCTGGCTTTGTCCTCTGTATGTATGACCCAGATTGCAAATGTACCTGTACACATTGTTAAGGCTGACCGATGGATTCTGTAGTTACTGATGAACAACATGTGTAATATATGAGTAAGTAAATATCAAATTGAATTATGAGGACATAAATTACAGTACGTGGATATGTGAACGAAAATAGAATAAGTGTCTGCTTTTCAAAAAATATTCTTATATTGCTGAACATAGAAATATCCATCATTCGAATTTCATATTATATATACATTTAGTTGTTCGTACTGTCATGTTCATAGCCGGAAACTTTCCATTTTTGGCCCCACGGGGAAGAGGAAACACCTTTAGCAAAGTCTCTCGCGGATGCAAATTTGTGGGGCTCCGGGTTTTATTGCATTATCATAATCCACGTAATTCAGAGCGCTACCAGGTAGCAAAGTGGAAACTGGGGAGCGAATTTGGGGGAATGGGGACTGGGTATATTGAACCTTCAAACTGTTACTGTAGGGGAAATGCTTGCACCAGTGTCGGGACTATGATGCTAGACCTTACCAGCACGGAGTGGCATCGATGAGCATGCCACTGTCTAAGCCGAGCTATAGTCTTGCCTGCTTGACATGGCAGGGCTGGATGCGATGGAATAGGGAAATATATCAGCATAATCGCTCTAGCGCCCTGCTGGACCAGCAACAAGTGCTGCCTGGAGAAGAAGAATATACATTTTATCTATGGACATTTTTTGCTTATAGAACAAATCCCGGTGGTCTCTATGACCAACATTATTGACATCCTACTCACTTCTGCCGGCAACAACTTTTAATTCGAGTTGAGAACCAAGTTGCCTTCTCCTCCCGCGGTCCCTTATTGAGGTTAGGCCCTGTGCAGCTGATGAGGCCCACACAGTGCAAAGGTGACCAACGGCGAATTATTTTCGACTGAAATTTGTGCGCCGCATGGAATGTACACAGAGAGAAATGTATGTTAATAGATACATGTATATCGTAAATTCAACATGACGTGACTTATTGAATTTTCTCCAATAAGATTTTCCTTTTGAATTTACATATTTTGTACTGTTGAATTTAAATGATTTCGTCATGTAACTATTACATGAAGGCTAGAAACAAAAATTAGCTTCTCCTTGTAAAATTATACATAAACTATATTTTTCAATAAATGATGATCGCTTGGTATTCATTCAAGGTTGAAAGCGGTACACAAGCTTGAGTTTCTAATGATATCAAAAGAGGTAAAAGATCAGTGACGAGTGGGGTTCGAACCCAAGTCACTGTAGCCATGAGTTGGAGACTGATCCCACTACGCCGTGAGAAACGTAGAATCTAAGGGATCGATGAAGTATATATTGTTCTATTAATTATCTTCATTATGATATTTGATTTGAGTTTAGCCAAGGAAAACGGCGTAATTTTAATGAATGGAATTTATGAAGACTTGTTGCGACGCAAATTCATGCAAATTGACTCCTTATAAAGTATCATGTAATAGTTACCACATTCATGTTCATGCCGCCCTCGCCATCTCCCTGGGGTGACCGTCGAGCACCTTCTCTATCCTGTTCGCCAGCTCGGCCTCGGTGTTGCTGGCAGGTATGTTCGTTATTGTCTTTCTCAATCGCGCCCCTCACATAGTAAGCCATGGGAAAATAATCAGGGAAATTTGGATGACAATAATTGGGTCCCATGAAGGTCGTAGAAATTCTCTGACAACACTTCTAGACCGAGAGCAGAAAGTTGCTACCACATAAGTGGTCTTCCACACTGAATAAACTTTGAAAAAGTCGTCCATCGACTGCTTTCTTGGAGTGGTGCCGTAGATGAAACTTGCTACTCAACGGGCATTGCGCTGAAATTCCAAATGACGAACGACTTTTAACACCGCGTTAAACATTTTACCTTATCACTGTCAATTAACGTTGAGAAGATCTTAGATGGTTTTATTCATGACTATAAGCATATTAATTTGATACGTTCATATTATAATCTACAGCAGAATTAGAAATTGTATTATGTGACAATTGTGCACCAAAGACATTTCTATAGAAACTGGAGGGGAGGGAACCGTGCATTGAATCTGACGAGCGAACGTGCGCTCATGAAAGAGTCCATACTGAGTCATGGACCCAAACAGCACATTCGTGGAGGACTTCAAAACTGGAACAAACGAACAAGCGATTTCATTCATTTGCACACGGCCATCATTCCAGCTGCTAATAATTCCAGGTGCTAATATCTCGATCATATGCTTTGGCCTTTTATCTATTCAAAACACACGTCAGTGACATCAATATCGGTGGACATCGACAGTAACAAAACACAGTTACACACATCCACACTATGCGACTGGCTTGCAGCATGAAGCAGAGCGAGCATCTTTATTAGCAAATAACACTACACAGTTAAAATATGAACCATTTATACATGATTGAACATTTGTGCATTAACAATGTGTTACTCAAGTAACACAATGTGTATGCCCCCATCTCTTAATCGCTCGTTGGTTCGATGCCAGAAAACAGAGTGCACAGTTTGAGGAGATAGCAGTAAATCCATTTAACGTGATGATGTTTAGAAATAAAAAACCGGATTCACCCTAGAGAAATTGTTACCAACTGGCGTACAGAGCTGAGGGTATAATAACGATTTCCCGTTTTTTTCAACATCGCAACATCTATCTAGGGCCTGACCTCGCTCATGAATTGATCTAGGGCCTGACCTCGCTCATGAATTGATCTAGGGCCTGACCTCGCTCTTCAGAAACTCCCCATTCCCGAGTGAATTAATCATGAGACTCTGCCCAAAGATGTGGGGTGGCATGACATTAGACTGGCTTTGAACCCACGACAGACCATTCCAGTTCTGTAAAACTTGTCCTTCTTGACACGAATGACATTTTAAATTTTTATTATACCATTTGTTGTCGTGGGTGCGACACAACTGTTAACGTCAAAAAAATATATAATCTTATGATTGCAGGACAAGGTTTATATCCTTGTTTGGGTGCTTCAGTGCCTTCTACCGGCGGTTCACCTCGCCCGTATTGCAGTGACAATTTGGATTTGAAAACAATTGCATCGCACCCTGAGACATTTTCCAGTTTATTTTTTTTGTCAGAAACTAACAATAGAGCAACTGAAGCTATGTATGTATATTTAAATGAACCCATGTATGTATGTTTCTGACTAGGAGCGCACTCAAAAGTAGATAACATTGCCGCTGAATTGTTTGTTGCAAATGAAATAGCTTCTTTAGACTGTAGCTTCTAGGATAAATCGGACCGGACTCACAAATGCGATCAAATTATAGACGCTATCCATACGACATTGCAGGCCAATATTAATATCGTTGTAATTATGCCCATCGTTGGATGCACAGATTAGGAAGTTTCGTGCATTGTTTTTAATTCAAGTCACGTCGACAGCTCGGTTAAGTATGTTTTGGTTGGTCTTGTGTCGAGACCAACATCAGTTCAAACCTTGCAATATCAATGGAGACCAAACAGCACTGGATACACGACCAGAAAGGCATAGAAGTGGCAAAAATGAACAATAGTAAATCGCGGTGTAGTTCATGTGTGTTTCGATCTGTTCCCTATAAAGCCTACCGCCCCCATTGTACCGCGCGCGTTGTGATTACAAAAATTCAGTAAGTGAGGTGACCTTGGCGATTGTTCTGTCTTTGCCATCGACCAGGACGTTATATAAATAACGGTAGACCGTACAAAAGTCAGCTTCTCTAACAACATATCGACAGGAAGGACGGAGAAAATATTGTATAAAACATCGCATGCACGATGATAAATAAATGCAATTTATTTGTAATATCTAATTTGTATTCCGAGAAAATGGTACAGTTCTAATATATGTCTCTGGACAAAACCTAAAATGCACCAATTGTGACCTGTAAAAACTCGGTAAAACATACGGGACAATTATAGAATATGCCTGCAGGGTCAAGTTAAATGAAACAGCTCATAAAACGTGGATACGAGATTGAAGTAGGAATTACAAACAAAAAACACGGTTCCGCTATGAAATGACAAACATAATCAAATAATAAAGCACAATCGAAAACGGTGTAATTTCTTTCTAAGGTAAACCCTCACGCACAAGAAATTCGCTGGGGAATTCCGAGGAAATGCATTTGCTGGGGAGCTAGCGTCTCAATGATCAAGTTATAAAGTCATTGAGACAATGCGATGAGAAGCAACAAGTTTTACTAAGACAAGGGGTTGACATCATCAAATTGTCGAATGGATGGAGTTTTAGACGCATCAATTGGCCGTGTGACAGGTACGAATACCTTAAAATCCAACTCAAAGAGTCACATCATGAATTTCTTTGTGGATAACTCAAACAGAATTCATGTGGCTCAAAGGAGCTTCTCTCCAGATGATGATTGTATCATATACACGTTACGCATGAGAATATTATCATGATAACATGAAGTGGATTGGCCGTAAAATAGATCAACAGATGACATAAATCATTAATACCTTACCCAACTTATGACAGACTTGATCGATGTCAAGCCCAAAGGTCAGCGAATCGTCTATAATCAAACCAAAATACTTAGTATGAGACACACGTTCTAAAATATTGACATTGAACATAATATTTGACCGATCAAGGCGATATCGAGGTGCAACAATCATCAAAATTAGTTGTACGTTCACGGGCAATAGGTTTGTTACCTGCTAATCTTGTTAAAAGATTTATTGTAAACGTTGATGGATTTTGGGATAAATGACAACAACATCATCAGCAAATAAAACACTCTTCAACCCAACTTGTGTTAAATCACTTAAGTAAAATATTTGCATAAAAAGGGCCCAAAACTGAACCACAAGGAAGACCGACAGTGAAAGACAACAGGCCAAATTTTGTTGCTGTAGCTAGGAACATACTGGAGCGCTCTTCTCGTGTACCTCGCGCACTCTGATGTTGGCCCTTTAGTATTTTCAATAGATATGTATTTAGTTTAACCTGGTAAAGGTCTCTCCATACGTCCTAAAGGACCACTAAAATTGCTACGGCAAAACGTTCTAAAAAACTGAAGATAATCAGGGAACGTTAATATTTTATTGATCAACTTTGCATAAACTTAAAGTGTGTTTAGTCGTGTCTCTTTATTATACTAAGCAGGCAATACTATGAAAGGTCTGATAAAGCTCATCTTGCTCTCTCTTTCTCTTGCTCACACTCAATCTCATTGAAATATAATGTCCCATGCCTGCGTAACTTTCTTTGCCTCTGGATGTGCTAGACCGGGTCTGTCTCTGGTTGATACGACCATTCGTACGGCCGCTGCCCCACGGCTCGAGATGGCATTTCAATTACTTGGTGCAAGCATACTCTAGGACCGCTGGCTGCAACATCACATCATGGCACATCATGGCACATATCAATTATTTGGTGCAAGCCTATTCTAGGGCCGCTGGCTGCAACATCACATCATGGCACATCATGGCACATATCAATTACTTGGTGCAAGCAAACTTTAGGGCTGCTGGCTGCAACATCACATCCTGGCACATCATGGCACATATCAATTACTTGGTGCAAGCCTACTTTAGGTTCACTGGCTGCAACTTCACATCATGCCATATCATGGCACTTCATGGCACATATCAATTATTTTGTGCAAGCATACTTTAGGGCCGCTGTCTGCAACATCACATAATAGCACATCAATTGCTGCATGGAACATCAGCTACTAACAACTCCTCTCTCGACCGTACGTTTCTTATTCGCTATAACAGCTTATTCTTTTATCGTAATTCATCTCATTGTGTTAGCAGTAGTAGTACTTTCATTACTGTGTGACACTTCAATTTATCTAAATCGATTTTATTGATTGTATTGAGAGAAGGTTTTGAATAAATGCATATTCCTTCGTATTAATCAAATTTAAACAAAAGACTTCGTTAAAAAAAAATTGATTATTGTAAGCTATGCCAAGTAAAATGACATTCAACTGATACTTTTAAGTAGCATGTCGCCGATACATCGATGGGGAACTACGCCGCTACATCAAAGGGGTACGTCGGACCCATTTCAAGTAGGTGTGTTGTGAATTATCAAATAAGTATGCCTCAGCCAACTTAAATGGGAATGTCGTCGAAATATCACATAGTTATGTCGACGCTGCATTAAAGAGCACGTTGCCGACGCATGAAACGAACATGTTTATGACGCACCAATGAAGCTCGTCAACGAGATAGCAAGCGATCATGTTGCTGACGCACCGATGAGGCACGCCGCCGACATATCTAACTATCATGTTGCTGACCCACCAATGAGGCACGCCGCCGACATATCTAACTATCATGTTGCTGACCCACCAATGAGGCACGTATTGACATGTCAAACGATCATGTTGCTGATGCACCGATGAGGCACGCCGCGACATATCTAACTATCATGTTGCTGACCCACCAATGAGGCAAGTATTGACATGTCAAACGATCATGTTGCTGATGCACCAATAAGGAGCGTCGCTGACACAGCAAACGATCATGTTGCTGATGCACCAATAAGGAGGCTGACACAGCAAACGATCATGTTGGTGACGCACCAATGGGGCACGTCGCCAAGACTGCAAACGATCATGTTGCTGACGCACCAATGATACACGTCGTGGACACATCACAAGTACATTTTTCCGCCACATCAAACAAAGTGACAAGTCACCGACACATCAAACAAAGAGACAAGTCACCGACACATCAAACATACACGTCAAAGCAGCATGTCGTCTATATAGCAAGGTGGCCTGCTGCCAACACTTCAAAGTAGCATGTTG
>SDVV010032027.1:0-11477 GCA_016164225.1 Gammarus roeselii
GGGAGTCAACAGTGTGGAAATACACGCCCTCAGAAGTCAACAGTGCGGAAATACACGCCCTCGGGAGTCAACAGTGCGGGAATACACGCCCTCGGGAGTCAACAGTGCGGAAATACACGCCCTCGGGAGTCAACAGTGCGGAAATACACGCCCTCGGGAGTCAACAGTGCGGAAATACACGCCCTCTGGAGGCAACAGTGCGGAAATATACTCAGCATAGAAATCGTTTATTCCAGATAAAAAAAACGGGATGAAAGTAAAATAAATTGTGAGGGAGAAAAGCTTATCCTTGAGAAGAATTCGAACCAAAATAGATGAATGACACCCTGAAACGCTACACTTCGGGAAACTTTAATAAAATATCTTCAAAGGTTCAACACAGAACATGACGTTTTCATTGCAGCGTGTGACTGGTGGGTTACATGTACATGAATAAAGCAATTACGATCGTCTACCAGTGTTCGTTAACTGCTGTGTTGATCGTCGAAAATAACGAAACGAAGAAGCGCTTACAGAGAATTTCTGAAACAATAAAAATTGTAATTCATATAAATGAATTCTAGCCGACAAATCGACTATTATCAACGTGCAAATTTAAATTCAACTTTTGCATAAGTCAACAGCCTCTGCGCAATCAATGTGTCGCAAAGCTGCACGTGCAGATACGCTATCAAGCAATAGATGACGAAACATGAAATCGTTACAAAGACTGTTCTTGATTAACCGGCCATTAACCAGCACCTACTGACAAATGCGGGAATACTAGACCCATTAAGCAGCACCGACTGACAAATGACAGAAATTCTAGAACATTAACCAGCACTGACTGGCAAATGACAGAAATTCTAGACCATTAACCAGCACGGACTGGCAAATGACAGGAATTCTAGACCATTAACCAGCACCGACTGGCAAATGACAGAAATTCTAGACCATTAACCAGCACGGACTGACAAATGACAGAAATTCTAGACCATTAACCAGCACCGACTGGCAAATGACAGGAATACTAGACCATTAACCAGTACCGACTGGCAAATGACAGGAATACTAGACCATTAACCTGCACTGACTGACAAATGACAGAAATTCTAGACCATTAACCAGCATCGACTGGCAAATGACAGGAATACTAGACCATTAACCAGCACAGACTGGCAAATGACAGGAATTCTAGACCATTAACCAGCACCGACTGGCTAATGACAGGAATACTAGACCATTAACCACTACCGACTGGCAAATGACAGGAATACTAGACCATTAACCAGTACCGACTGGCAAATGACAGGAATACTAGACCAACGCTCTCATCATACTTCAATATTTTCTATGAATTTCCGTATAAAAATAACAACCCAAAAAAGTTACACACTCGTCTAAACCTAGCTAGCAAGGCGCATGGTAGGACAAATATTTGAAAATACCCAAATTTCGCTGAAGATTGAGGCTGTAATATGGTTAGTCAACCACATTTCCACCTAATGAACTTTCATCGTGCCAAAACTAAGAATGGATTTGCCAATGCATATCCAACAAGTGCACGATGGTCTTTATTTATCAACGTCTCCTGCTAATGTCCAGCGGGTTCAGGTAAATCATAAGCTTACTATACCAAGTCTCATTCAAGTTTTCAACCGGTTCAGATTAGTGTTTTGTCGACAGTTTCGTGTCCACTTCAAGTTTACAGCCGGTTCGGAAGTTTTATTGTCAATAATTCTGGGTCCCCTTAAAGTGTACAACAAGTTCTGGTAAGTCTTTTATTGAGTATTCCGGGTCTGCTTAAAAGTTTACAGCAGGCTCTGGTGAGTCCTTTATTTACTATTCATAGCCGGTTGATGGAATCAGGTACTTTCTCTAACAAGGCTTCAGGATCTTGCAGCGGTCAAGCCCTGGATCAACGTACACGGAGGAGAGTCTCGAGCCGTGTCCCTTGTCTATGGAGCTGGCCTCATTGGTATCATATCAAAATGCAAAGCCTTGCGATCAATACTATAATTAATCCATCTGTGTTTGGATGACAAGCTCTTATGTTTACGATAAGTCTCTCCACAACAGACGAGGGTGGGATGATAAGCAATAACTAAACATCCTTTATCCAATCCCTTGTTGTGATTGGAAGCCAATCTGCTGTGTCATCCTCCATCAATAACATGGCCAACGCCCCTGCCCCTCCCCCACTGCTGCGGTTGTTTGGTATGCATAGAATCGTTCACCCGAAACAGTTGGAATAAATTGGTAAAAACAGACTTTTGATGAGATTGCTGGCGGACGACGTATTCGTTTCAATTATCTTAAAAAAAATGCGATCCTAAATTTGTTATGTTTGTATTGTCGAGACCTGTACATGAATTAACCTCGTTTGCTAACTTAATTAGTTTGAGACAATTCAAGTGAAGCCCGATGGATAGGCCGCCGTGGCCGAGTGGTTAGCGTGTCCGACTGCAGTGTCAGCCTCTGGTGCTGCGTGTCGCGAGTTCGAGCCTCGGCATGGACACGGCGGTCTTGTGGCGGGGAGATTGGGCGCCTTCCCCCTTTGTGTCAGCCTAACTTAGCCACCCTCCTAATTAGGTGGAAACAGCAGTGGAAACAGCAGTGGAAACAGCAGTCTGAGTCTGATATCCAATAATCTATTTTAGTGTATCGGTAATGTTGCAGGGTATTGCAGGTATAGTGAAATGGCAAGTTTCATCTATGTTAGGTTAGCCTTCCACTCCAAACATCACTAGACATCAAGCATGTGATCCGAATAACTAGACATCAAGCCATCTGATCTGAATAACCAGACATCAAGCATCTGATCTGAATAACCAGACATCAAGCATCTGATCTGAATAACTAGACATCAAGCATCTGATCTGAATAACTAGACATCAAGCATCTGATCTGAATAACTAGACATCAAGCATCTGATCCGAATAACTAGACATCACGCATCTGATCTGAATAACTAGACATCAAGCCATCTGATCTGAATAACTAGACATCAAGCCATCTGATCTGAATAACTAGTCATCAAGGCATCTGATCTGAATAACTAGTCATCAAGGCATCTGATCTGAATAACTAGACATCACGCATCTGATCTGTATAACTAGACATCAAGGCATCTGATCTGAATAACTAGTCATCAAGGCATCTGATCTGAATAACTAGTCGTCAAGGCATCTGATCTGAATAACTTGTCATAAAGGCATCTGACCTGAATAACTAGTCGTCAAGGCATCTGATCTGAATAACTAGACATCAAGCATCTGATCTGAATAACTAGTCGTCAAGGCATCTGATCGGAATAACTAGACATCACGCATCTGATCTGAATAACTAGACATCAAGGCATCTGATCTGAATAACTAGTCATCAAGGCATCTGATCTGAATAACTAGTCATCAAGGCATCTGATCTGAATAACTAGACATCACGCATCTGATCTGTATAACTAGACATCAAGGCATCTGATCTGAATAACTAGTCATCAAGGCATCTGATCTGAATAACTAGTCGTCAAGGCATCTGATCTGAATAACTTGTCATAAAGGCATCTGACCTGAATAACTAGTCGTCAAGGCATCTGATCTGAATAACTAGACATCAAGCATCTGATCTGAATAACTAGTCGTCAAGGCATCTGATCGGAATAACTAGACATCACGCATCTGATCTGAATAACTAGACATCAAGGCATCTGATCTGAATAACTAGTCATCAAGGCATCTGATCTGAATAACTAGTCATCAAGGCATCTGATCTGAATAACTAGACATCACGCATCTGATCTGTATAACTAGACATCAAGGCATCTAATCTGAATAACTTGACATCAAAGCATCCGATCAGATTAGATTTTGTGTTTTTTTTTCTGGCCTGTCAAGTTCCCACAGCAAGAATAGTTGCGCTTGGTCATCCATTGAGGAGTGTGTGCTTATTTGTGAATGAGCTTGAGATGAAATATGTTATTCAATAGGATTTTTTTTAACCGTTATCGTGTTTTGCTTGTCATGACCCCCATTACCTTCATATGACCCCCCATTACCTTCATATGACCCCCCATTACCTTCATGCAACTAAGTCTTCTTTGAAATCGTTCTGCACAATTTTCTACCAAACCAAACAGTGGTAATTTGTGTATGACATGAGCAGTTCTCATTAAAGATGATGTGACCAGTTCTCATGCCATATGATGTGACCAGTTCTCATGCCACATGATGTGACCAGTTCTCATGCCATATGTTGTGACCAGTTCTAATGTCATATAATGTGACCAGTTCTCATGCCTTGGATAGTGACCAGTTCTCATGCCATAGAATGTGACCAGTTCTCATGCCATAGAATGTGACAAGTTCTCATGTCATATGATGTGACCAGCTCTCAAGTCATTTGATGTGACCAGTTCTCAAGTCATTTGATGTGACCAGTTCTCATGTCATTTCATGTGACCAGTTCTCATGTCATTCGATGGGACCAGTTCTCATGTCATTCGATGTGACCAGTTCTCATGTCATTTGATGTGACCAGTTCTCATGTCATTTGATGTGACCAGTTCTCATGTCATTTGATGTGACCAGTTCTCATGTCATATGGTGTGACCAGTTCTTCTGTCATTTGATGTGACCAGTTCTCATGTCATTTGATGTGACCAGTTCTCATATCACTTGATGTGACCAGTTCTCATGCCATATGATGTGACCAGTTCTCATGCCCTATGATGTGACCACTTCACATGCCATATGATGTGACCAGCTCTCATGCCATATGATGTGACCAGGTATCATGTCATATTATGTGACCAGTTCTCATATCATATGATGTGACCAGTTCTCATGTCATATGATATGATCAGTTCTCATGTCATATGATGTGACCTGTTCTCATGTCATATGATGTGACCAGTTCTCATGTCATATGATGCGACCAGTTCTCATGATACGTGATGCGACCAGTTCTCATGTCATATGATGTGACCAGTTCTCATGTCACATGATGCGACCAGTTCTCATGACACATGATGTGATAAGTTCTCATGTCACATGATGCGACCAGTTCTCATGCTATATGATGAGACCAGTTCTCTTGCCATAGGATATAGGTAGTCCGAGCCGTCCGTAGTATTCCTCATTGTTTCTGGTTGAATTGTTCGAAACTAAGTTTCGATGTCTTCCTTCCCCATCACATTCTCGGGCTCATTTTTTAAATTGATTGTCCTTGTAGGTGTCGCAATCTCACGGACAGTCGCAATCTCACGGACAGTCGCAATCTCACGGACAGTCGCAATCTCACGGACAGTCGCAATCTCACGGACAGTCGCAATCTCACGGACAGTCGCAATCTCACGGACAGTTGCAATCTCACGGACAGTCGCAATGTCACGAACAGTCGCAATCTCACGGACAGTCACAATCTCACGGACAGTCGCAATCTCACGGACAGTCGCAATCTCGTGGACAGTTCCAGGATAGCTGCACTCAATCACCGCTTGTAGGACCATCCCCGTCTCCTGCCATGACAATCCTGGCCGCATTTAGTGGCAGGCGCCCTCTGCCAAGTGTTGCTAAGCCGTCCCCATGCCTTGCCATGACAATCCTGGCCGTTTTAGTGACAGGGCACCCTCTGCCAAGTGTTGCTAAGCCGTGTTCCTGCCCTGCCATGGCAATCCTGGCCGCATTAGTGACAGGGCGCCCCTGCCAAGTATTGCTAAGCCGTCCCCCTTCCTTGCCATGGCAATCCAGGCCGCTCTAGTAACAGAGCGCCCTCTGCCAAGTGTTGCTAAGCGCCCATGAGCGAGCAATGGTCAGACGTAGCACTCAGCAGAGCCGTCAAAGTGTTGGAAACTCCAATTTATTCTTCCTCGATTGCTGTCCTGATAATAATTGGGGAAAGGTAAAGAAACAATATGATGTTGAGTACACAATAACCATTGGATGATTCACACAAGTTTCAGATAATGGGTGCATGAATTCAGATAATGGGTGCATGAATAAGAACACCCACGCACCTCCTTCCATCTTCCCTCCATTGTTGGCGCGGCGAGCCGCTGGACGCAGTCCCTCACTGGCGGCACACATTGGCGCCCCGCCAGCGAGGGGTGCCATCAATTGGAGGGTAACAGTTGATCAAGGAAAGAAAGTAAGGGGAGTAGGGATGTGGAGGTGGGAGCGACAGGGATGTGTGGGACAGAGGGAGGGGTTATTGTACGGTTGTGTAACATTTCGGGAGCAGAGCGATGCAGTGACTCATCACCGTATTATGGGTTAACAAACCAAATTTGTGAACAACCAATGAAAAATCCCCACATTGTTTAATAACAAACGTCATTCTTTTCGTTGCAAAGGACGTGTACCTGTGCAGCGTGAGGGAGTCCTGAAGAGTGCGGGCGCACTCTCTGTAAATAGACAAGGATATCTGACAACGTATCTATTTCACCATATAACTAAATAAATATGTACGAATAGGATATTCTTTTAGTCCCACAGAAGGCAGTCATAATGTTTATGTTACGTCCTTGTTTTGATTCATGTCAGGAATGGTAACATTTCACTCTTGACTTCATAAACTACCTGAACACATTTTGGGACCTACAATTTATAGCTGCAATCTGAAGTGTCTATGTATTGCGAAACAAATATTTTCAATACTGCGCAATTATTAGTTGAATCGAGCCACCTTGTCGTCTCAAATGTTCCTAAATATCACGAGCATAATTGATGGTCAATCACCAACAGCCCACTCTACATCGGATGACTTCTACACCACCGCATTTTAGAGTTATAAAAACTCACTATTTGAACCTTCAGTATGGGATCCGATGGCGTTGATTTCCACCATGCTGAATTAACTGGGATATGAGTTATTTATAGGTGATGGTTCTCAGTGACCACTTCCAAGTAACCGTTAAATCATTGATAGATTTTCCACCGTTGAAATCACCAAGGTTCAAAATCCTTTACCTAACGCATATCGGATCGCAGGGATTCTATAAACCACAGTCTAATGGTGAAAATAGTTAGCCTTTGTGACGTTCAGACAAGCCCCCTGCAGTAGTGGCATTTCTATTTAGCGTGTACTGAATGCGGCCTTTATAAAAGAGGTGCTAGACCAGCATTAATAATTTTAGAAACCTATAATATTTTCATTTGAAATTCAGACACACCGCACAACAAACGATACAACCTAAATAATCTTCTGGGTTCTGATGACCCTTTCTAACTTTGCTTCTGCCCGGAGTGTTCCTATTACAACACAGCCCTACACCAACCTTGTTTACCTTTCGCCCAAAGTCTTTTCCGTGCGTCGCATGTGCCCAATTTTTCCAAGACCTAGTATGTTCCTGACCCCAAGAGACCCCGAGAGATCCCAGGCCTCCATCCAGCTCCTATTTGGGGGTAATTTAGAAAGTTGTTTGCCCCTAGACGTCTAATTACCTCACCCAGCTCTTTAGGTGGCGGCCGTGAGAGGCAATGCGGGTGCTGGGAGGTGGTGCGAGAGATGTCGGTGGATCTATCTAGGAATTGGGAGGGGGGGAGAAGCTTGGCAAAAAGGCACGCCTTGTATGGGGTGGTGGAGTAAAATTTGCAGAAAAGCACGCCAGGTATTTTAAGGAGGCATGAATAAATAACAGATAGGCCCGCCAGAATTATAAAAAAATACAGAACAAAGCAAAATTTTATTTTAATAAATATTTTAAAAAACATACTGTACCAGCCACATGGTAGGGAGGCTGAAGTGAATGACTACATTCATACATAGCGGCTCAGCATAAACAAAAATGGTTAATGTAATTGAGACATTCGTTGGTCTCTTCTGTTGCTAAACTGAAACTGAAAATATCAGCCGGTTGCTCACAGCACTCATTAGGTCAGGAAACTACAGCACGTGATATGTTAATTGGACCGTAGAAGAAGATTAACTTGGTATTGCTTGCTGAACATTCTATTCATGGTCCCAACCCTTTTCATGATGACGCATACTCGGTTACGAATGCGACGTCAACCAAAACGGTGTGGGCAAATGTGACTGTTATTCTGGTGAATTAATACGGTAACCGAATTAAACAAGCATTTTTCGTGAATTGATTCTCATCATCATCAGGCCAATTGAAGAAATCTGAGAAGCTCAGCACTCTCAAATGTTACCAAAAGTTGCCACACTAGCATGACAAAGTCGACCTTAAGCAAACAGAAGCCACAGGACCATCAACACTCGATCACGGGGGCTTAAAAATTATTGAAAAAAAACAATATGAAATCGACACCGCAAAAAAAATACCTTCGACATGAATCAGGACGGAGCGTTGGTGACGACTGAGAAAATAAGAGTGATGAATTGGCCCTCTTAGATACAGGAAGGGCAGAGGGTGCCCCTTCGACAACCCCCAGTGGGTGGGATGGTATAATATTTTCCCCGCATCGGTACCGGGGAGCCATCCATCACCTCGGGCGTAGATGTTTTCAGGGCCTTCTTTCCAGGGCACTGATGAAATAGAAGCAGAGACGCTGATAATCACCCTCACACGACAGTAATGACCCTCACAAGAAAGTAATGACCCTCACAAGACAGTAATGACCCTCACAAGAGAGTAATGACTCTCACAAGACAGTAATGACCCTCACAAGAGAGTAATGACTCTCACAAGACAGTAATGACCCTCACAAGACAGTAATGACCCTCACAAGACTGTAATGACCCTCAGAAGACAGTAATGACCCTCAGAAGACAGTAATGACCCTCAGAAAACAGGAATGACCCTCAGAAGACAGTAATGACCCTCACAAGACAGAACTAATAAATTACGAGGACTTTCATTGGCCTGCATTGGAAAAATAAGAAGGTGAGGAGCAGAAAGAATGTAAATGTGGCGGGGGTTGAGTATTCCAGGAGCTGCCATAGGAAGGCAATGCCACATCAGAATAGACGTGGCCTGCTAGGACTGCAGGTCGCTTAGGCCTGCTGCCAGTGTTGGGCCGAAAATTGTCTCTAGATAGTATTTTACAAATATTTGTCCAGAGAATACTCCAGAAAATTGGACCAAGTATTTGTGGAATGTATCTATATAAAGTATCGTAACCACCACTGCCTGCTATGATCGACTGCAGCTGTCACTTAGGAATGTAATGGTAGGCCAAATTTGGTGTTGTCTGCAACACGACTACAGAGTAATCCAAGACTACAGAAGCGAGCGAGGACTGTGCGCTGCTACGACAGAAGCGATCTGTAAAGGGATCACTGAGAGTGTGGAGGAACAACTCCAAGCAGTGCAATTGGTTACACCTCTCACCGCACAACAATGCGACCCCTGCTACCCGTGCACTGGTACACCTCTCACCGCACAACAATGTGACCACTGCTACCCGTGCACTGGTACACCTCTCACCGCACAACAATGTGACCACTGCTACCCGTGCACTGGTACACCTCTCACCGCACAACAATGTGACCACTGCTCCCCGTGCACTGATACACCTCTCACCGCATAACAATGTGACCACTGCTCCCCGTGCACTAATACACCTCTCACCGCACAACAATTCGACCACTGCTCCCCGTGCACTGGTACACCTCTCACCGCACAACGATTCGACCACTGCTCCCCGTGCACTGGTACACCTCTCACCGCACAACAATGCGACCACTGCTCCCCGTGCACTGGTACACCTCTCACCGCACAACAATGCGACCACTGCTCCCCGTGCACTGGTACACCTCTCACCGCACAACAATGCAATCACTGCTCTCTCTCCTTGTCCTGGTATTTGAGGCAATCAACCAACACACTGGGACTCGAGTGAAGCAATCGTTTGAAAGCTCCCTTAAGCAGGGCTGACATTGGAAGTGTGTTACGACACACTTTCAAATGCATGGGAGACTGTTACTTAAAGGAAAATGTTCGAGCTAATGTCGCCAACTACTATGATGGAAAAGTTGTACGTTACATTTTGAATATTGTCATTAAAAGTACTCTAAACGACGCCTTTTAAAATATTGAATTATTATACGCGCAGAAATTAGGTCATCAAGTCAGGTGAATATTTTTCCCATTAAATACTTGAAGCCCAACATTTTATTGACAAATCATACGTAATTACCGTTGCAATAACAATTGCTGTTGAAGTCGCTGAATTTTAACGGTCATTTCTTGAAAACTTCACATCAAATAGACGTACTTAATTAGTTGATGACTGCTCCTGACCAGTTTGCCGCGAGCTGGTCAAAAAGTCACGGGCTGGTCGTGAAGTTACGGGCGGCTTCTGAACTGTTTACTAAGATTGGTTACGGGCCGCTCCTGGACAAGTTTGCGACGACACCATTCGTGATGCCGCTTGACTCATCCGTCAAAATGGTTCAAGTTCTCTCTGTAGTCCCTATTTTCGATAGAGATAACTCAATTTGCTAATTTTTTCTCGCACCGTTGCTCCTTCAGTTGGCGGTCACTCCTTACAAAATTAATAAATATCGGTCAATTAACGCGTCATTGAATTCATCTCAAATAATACTGAAATTTACTAAACCTGAGATTACGACCCTGAAATGTCAGGTGGTCCCTGCAGCGCCAGCTACCGGGCGCGGTCCGTAATGTGTTATTTCAAGCAGTTCAATGAGAAAAGTGCAGCATAGTAAACAAAATGGCGTGCTCGAAAGACCATATTTGAAGAGGCACATTATCGTCGCCTGAGAGGAACGCAGTCACAGTAGCACAACAGCAGCTCTGATGCCTATTCCAAGCTCTGATGCCTATTCCAAGCTCTGATGCCTATTCCAAGCTCTGATGCCTATTCCAAGCTTTGATGCCTATTCCAAGCTCTGTTGCCTATTCCAAGCCCTGATCCCCTTTCCAAACTCTGATGCCTATTCCAAGCTCTGATGCCTATTCCAAGCTCTGATCCCCTTTCCAAGCTCTGATGCCTATTCCATTCTCTGATCCCCATTCCAAGCTCTGATGCCTATTCCAAGCTCTTATTCTATTCCAAGCAGACTTTAACTGAGTTGCCACTCAGCTCAACACCTCAATTACCAACCTTGCAATCAAGGAACAGGAAGGCCTTCATGACCTTCAAGATTGGCTTAATTATAGCAGTGTTCTCAGAGAGGAGACATCTGCCACTGGGACACAGCTACGAGGCTGGTTCATTACTGGGACACTGCCACTAAGACACTGCGACGAGGCTGGTTCATTACTGGGACACTGCCACTGGGACACTGCGACGAGGCTGGTTCATTACTGGGACACTGCGACGAGGCTGGTTCATTACTGGGACACTGCTACTGGGACAAGGCTGGTTCATCACTGGGACACTGCCACTGGGACACTGCGACGAGGTTGGTTCATTACTGGGACACTGCGACGAGGCTGGTTCATTACTGGGACACTGCCACTGGGACACAGCTACGAGGCTGGTTCATTACTGGGACACTGCCACTGGGACACTGCGACGAGGCTGGTTCATTACTGGGACACTGCCACTGGGACACTGCGACGAGGCTGG
>SDVV010032028.1:0-11477 GCA_016164225.1 Gammarus roeselii
TATATATTTGAAACTTATCAGGGTATGCGAACGGTCTGTATTTACGTTGAGTTTCCTTTTCCTCACTGACTTGATTCAGTTATATAATAATAAATATTACATCTCTTAAGATATACAATTTATCATTATATCACTGAGTTAGGACGTTTATAGCTTTTAGGCTTCGAGCGTTTTCTTCTCGACTAATTGAAGGGCTTAGATTCTGTGGTTTCCGACGGACTGTGGCACTGTCCAAAGCGTTCGTCAAGCTCTAGAAGTTTGAATAGGAATATGACGTTTTTCTTTCTGTCCAGATATTTTGAAAAAAATAACGCATTTTATAGTTTGATCTTTTAATATAACATGCGTCGTTGACAGTCAAATAACAGAGATGTGAGTAATAAAGAAAATACCCCTTAAATTCCCAGGTTTGGGCAGTTTCCAACACCTCACAGCGGCTCGCAAGCGTTTATTAAAGCGGGATCGTTTGCACTGTACGTTCCTGCAAAGGATCACTCGAACTGTTTAAAAAAATCAGTGTAACAACACTTATTTTATTTCTACATCAGAAATGAATCAACATTTTATACAGTGGATTTTCATAAACGAATAGGAAACATAAAAATTGATTTTTTTTATCATATCAGTTTGTTCGCAGTTCCCGTTTTGGTTAAAGAAAAATTGACTCGAATAGCACAAGTTTAGAACATGATCTCATTCCTGTGATTGGGATAGTGAAGGATGAATCAAACCTCGCGACGCTATGACTGGGTGATGACTGCGAGTGAAACCAGTTTAGAACATGATCCCATTGATAAGAGGGGGATGATGAAGGATAAATTAAGCCTCGTGTTGCTCATGCCAAACGATGAACACTTCCATCGTGTGTCGATACTATACGTTGTACAATAATTGTACACTCGTCCCAACCCAATGTCCATGAACGTTCCTTTTCATTCAAATAAAGGTTATATTGGCAATCGCAAAATAAAGGTTATATTGGCATTCGCAGAATAAAGGTCATATTGACAATCGCAAAATAAAGGTTATATTGGCAGTCGAAGAATAAAGGTTATGTGAGCAATCGCAGAATAAAGGTTATATTGGCGATCGCAGAATAAAGGTTATATTGGAAAACGCAGAATAAAGGTTATATTGGCAATTGCAGAATAAAGGACAGTAGCAATCGCAGAATTTCGGGTTAGACAAATTAGCATCGGATGTTATTTGCAGACAAAATAACACTAATTGAGATTGCCATTTAAAGAAAGCCGGTCGTAAAATAAATCTATTACTACACGTACAGCTTGTAAGATCCCACGGTAATTAATACCCATTTCAAAAACTCCGAACAATAATGCATTTGGAGTAATTTCCGTGTAGTGGTACTTAAATGTACACTCCGTAATAAAGTAGCGTCATTCATAATATTTACATTGTTTGATGCATTGATTGATATGACTATAAAACATATTAAACACACCCACAACCGTACCCCGGTGGTTCCCATTAATACTTATTCCTGCTAACGCCGCAGGGAAATTTCGAATCATCCAAGGGATATTATGAAATAAGAAACACACATCGCCCAGCATTCCTCTCGCATTGGATGGTGATTGTGAACGATCAAAAATAGGTACATAAATGCAATCGACGCCATTTTATTATTGCTGACCCTTTTATTTCACAATAAAGATTATTAGCTACTCCAGCATTGTTGAAGACGATAAAGATGCTTCTCCTTCTATAGTAATGAATATAACATTACAAACTAACTTTTTGTTTGGATTTAAGTCAATGTTTAGTGAGGAGGGTATCAACATTATCTGCGTTTTGTTCCAAAGAAGAGTCGGAAAGCTACCACTTCGTTCATTCCCTCGATGGGGTAGAGTTTTCATTCATGGATCACCGAATGTAGGGTGGCACCAAAAATATAACATACGGCAAAAATTAAAAGCCCTTTCGATAAGATGATACGGAAATGGCGAAGGACAAAGATCCATTGAATCGTAGGGCGAACAAAATTTACCATTGGAGATGGTGTAAAACAGCTATCTAGTTCATTATCGTTGCTTATATATGAAATGAATTACTAGGATATTATATTTTTTCGGATATACTATGATAAAATTAGAAATATTGGTAGTGTAGAAGTAATTCAAAATATTCGTTCCATATCAAATGAATTTCAGTATTATGGTTAACGGAAAAAATATCACGGCATCTAAATATCTATTGAAGGAAGTTCAGTGTAACTACAGAGAAGAAAGTGTTTACAATGTTAAGGGCACTGTAGAGTGAAATGAGCTTTAGAACATTGGGTATGGAACTAAAAAGAAGGTTGTGTAACGGGGTAGGTGTTTTGTTAACTCATACAGCGCACGACGACGCGAAATATACGTCAGAACACACATCATTGAATTTCATTACAAACAATTGTTCAACAACAACAGCTTATGTTTATTCTAAAAAATTCCAACGTGATCCACTCCTTGTCTCTTACAATTGATCCTATTCCCTGTAATTGTTGCCGTGGTATTCCAAGCGTATTCCTGTCAACCCACTGAGTAAAAACAATGTCTCCCGCAAGAATCTCTTACTATCGAAAAGACGTGTTGAATCTGGTTCGGCTCTGATGATATTGTCCTCACGGCTGGGCAATATGAGCTCGCCCTGTTACTGTCATCCTTCTGAACCGCATGAATGGCAAAGTGGATATACTGGATACAATACGAGCTCTCCCTGTTACTGTCGTTTTGTGGAACAGAAGGAATGTAAAAGTGGATACAGTGTAAATAATACGAGCCCACCCTGTTGCTGTCGTCCTGTTGAACAGAGGTAATGATAAAGTGGATGACCTGAAAAAAAAATACAAGCCCGCCCAGTTACTGTCGTCCTGACAAACAGAGGAAGAAATGGTAAAGTGGACACACTGCAAACAATACGAGACCGCCCAGTTACTGTCGTCCTGACAAACAGAGGAAATGGTAAAGTGGATATACTGCAAACAATACGAGACCGCCTAGTTACTGTCGTCCTGACAAACAGAGAAAATGGTAAAGTGGATATACTGCAAACAATACGAGACCGCCTAGTTACTGTCGTCCTGACAAACAGAGGAAATAGTAAAGTGGATACCCTGCAAACAATACGAGCCCGCCCAGATACTGTTGTCCTGTCAAACAATAAGAACGGTAAGCTGAATACGCTGGATACAGTATTAGGTCGTCAGGTTCCAATCGTTTTGTCGAACAGTAGAGACGACTTCTGGGCTTAATTATTTTTCAAAGTAAAACGGAATAAATGGATCTGAAACACTTGAAGAAATTCCTTTGTTACGAAAAAGGTGAATATGGGTTTTAAGTAATTTTCACGATGATTTTATAGATCTTACTGACATTGTGATCTCGAAATACTTTTATGATGATCTAGAACAGAAGAGAAAAAAGCATTACAATGCAAAGTACTGTATTTGAAATGCAGTGATAAAATAATGGCAACGTCCAATTTTTAATGCGAATATTATTCTTATTCACTATATTATAGATAATATTTCTTGCGCTGTTCGGTGGTATAATGTTATTTGTTTCGGATGAATCACCGTTAACGGTCTAATTCATAATATTGTACAAAACTGAAGCGGAGAGATTTATTAAACAATTTAACAAAATTCCCTCTGGGTGTCCAAAGTCTGATGGAAGAAAAATATCCTCTGCGAGTTCACACCAAATCCAGTTACAAACAAAACTTTAATTCTGAGTTTTTAACTAAACTACTGTTTTCATGTGGAGAACATTTAACAGTCAAACCGTATTGCCACAAGCACTCCTTAGCACCAGCTACCGCAGTGCTGGAAACCCTGAGGATGCTCTTAACCCCAAACTTTCCTACTTCACTATTAATGACGGCCATGGCAATACATCGAATAAAACAACAAGACTGCCCAGCAGGGATCATTTGAGCCACGGAGATGAAGATGTTGAGGTCGAAAAGCCACAGAACACGACTGCACAGCAGGGATTATTTGAGCCATGGAGATGAAGATGTTGAGGTCGAAAAGCCACAGAACACGACTGCACAGCAGGGATTATTTGAGCCATGGAGATGAAGATGTTGAGGTCGAAAAGCCACAGAACTCGACTGCACAGCAGGGATTATTTGAGCCATGGAGATGAAGATGTTGAGGTCGAAAAGCCACAGAACTCGACTGCACAGCAGGGATTATTTGAGCCATGGAGATGAAGATGTTGAGGTCGAAAAGCCACAGAACACGACTGCACAGCAGGGATTATTTGAGCCATGGAGATGAAGATGTTGAGGTCGAAAAGCCACAGAACTCGACTGCACAGCAGGGATTATTTGAGCCATGGAGATGAAGATGTTGAGGTCGAAAAGCCACAGAACTCGACTGCACAGCAGGGATTATTTGAGCCATGGAGATGAAGATGTTGAGGTCGAAAGAGCCACAGAACACGACTGCACAGCAGTAATTATTTGAGCCACGGAGATGTTGAGGTTGAAAGGGTCACAGAACAATGGAATACAACAATTGTATGGCAAGCACTATGCTCCATTGATACGGTAGAGTATACCAAAAACGTATGACATAGTACGCGGAAGATATGTTTTGTAATTTCTGCCATTTGTCATCATGATCACATCCGCAGATTGAGGATGCTGTTTTTATGCGGTTGTGAAATGGAAATGTAACAAAAGTTTAATTTATTACACGTCAAGCATAGCGCACCAACCCAAAATGATTTATTAGCGTGTCTAAAAATTCATTATGAATTATATTTCAATAAATACAGATCGTAGAAATAAACCAAATTGGAAATCATGAAGATCAAGGTGAGATCACTTTGCATATTGTGATTCATTAGATCATTGTTGATGGAAATTGTGAGAGAATGAGGGTTCATTCCTAGATTCTTTCCGAAAGAATTATAATGGTGACTAACAGCTGTTTCACAGTGAAACAAAGTAGAACATCTATCACTGTCCTCTCCTACATATACAGATCCAGAGCAATATACCCCATGCCAGAAGGCGGCCGACGGCAAGGCAATCCTTCCTAAGCAATGTGAAATGTTACCAAATGATATTTGGAAAAGTTTTCCATTTATGGTCGGAAATTATTGTTAACAGCTAATAAGTGAATATTAGTTAACATTATAGCTTATTATTGTCGTGCAACGAAAAATCCCTCTCAGATCGTCCTGAACGATGGCCAGTTTTGTTAGCTAATGTATCATGAAAATTCTAATTTAATGTTGCTTGCTAACTCCAGCAGGGTTTGAAACGGCAGTAGTATGGTTGGATGCCTCAACTTCTGGTGAGCGTTGGGGCCAAGGGTTTCCCTATCTTTGTGGCCTTAGGAAATAAATGGTGGAGGCATCTTCCCGGGGCCTTCGAAGTCCCCCAAAAAAACTCTAATCTAAGTTAAACAACTTGGCTAAAATTCATATGAACATTTATTCAACGGGCAACGTTCGAGCAGCCATGATTCATAACAATTGTGAATCAGCGAACGGAAAGTTTTCTCAATCCATGATCTTTTGAACTGTTGCTTCATTGTAGATTCCATCGTTTTGGTGACAAACTTCTTTGGATGATTCATAACGCCCTCTCAGGACTGAAGGATAGCACTGCAGCGACCTGCAAACATTCGTGGACTGTCTAACATTGATGTTCCTGCGGTGGCTCAATAAACGAATTTGCATGCAACTCGTAAACAGTGCGACCTGCTGACATGTTCATCTCGTAAACAGTGCAACCTGCTGATATGTACATCTCGTAAACAGTGCGACTGCTGACACGTTCATCTCGTAAACAGTGCGGACCTGCTGACATGTTCATCTCGTAAACAGTGCGAGCTGCTGACACGTTCATCTCGTAAACAGTGCGACCTGCTGACACGTTCATCTCGTAAACAGTGCGGACCTGCTGACATGTTCATCTCGTAAACAGTTCAACCTGCTGACATGTTCATCTCGTAAACAGTGCGACCTGCTGACATGTTCATCTCGTAAACAGTGCAACCTGCTGACATGTTCATCTCGTAAACAGTGCAACCTGCTGACATGTTCATATCGTAAACAGTGCGACCTGCTGACATATTCATCTCGTAAACAGTGCAACCTGCTGACATGTTCATCTCGTAAACAGTGCGACCTGCTGACACGTTCATCTCGTAAACAGTGCGGACCTGCTGATATGTTCATTTCGTAAACAGTGCAGACCTGCTGACATGTTCATCTCGTAAACAGTGCAGACCTGCTGATATGTTCATCTCGTAAACAGTGCGGACCTGGTGATATGTTCATCTCGTAAACAGTGCGGACCTGCTGACATGTTCATCTCATAAACAGTGCGGACCTGCTGACATGTTCATCTCGTAAACAGTGCGGACCTGCTGATTTATCCATCTCGTAAACAGTGCGGACATACTGACATGTTCATCTCATAAACAGTGCGGACATACTGACATGTTCATCTCATAAACAGTGCGGACTTGTTGACATATTCCTCTCTTAAACAGTGCGGGAAACTTTTTTGTGACATTACTAGAGTATTTAAAGCATCAAACTCGGAGATTGAATCTATTCGTGAATTTCATCGAAGTTTAATTATTGAATAGAAGAGCATCTCAAAATTGTTAAACAGCCGCCCGCTGATGGTTCAGTTAATTGACTGAACTTAAATCCTTTAAATTAAAAGAATCAAGATTGAAATACACCTGTTCATGAATATGGGTGAATAAAACCATTCACTTTTATTAACGTTTAAATGTTCAAGCTCTGCGTTTCCTTTTACTAACGAAATTGGGTATACACATCTTATGACATGTAGAACATGACATAAGGTGTGAACAAACTCGTTCCTTCATAAAAAAGCTCGTCTCATAAAACGAATAAGACATTTTCATTTCAAAATATAATAAGAATTTATGAGCCAAGCCCGCAAGAACCCTGATCTGATATTGAACAAAGGTCATTCCCTTCAGAAAAGAAAATTCTTTGAAACCAGATGGCAACATCAATTCTTTGTATTCTGAGTCTTTGTTGAAGCACAAAGAAAGTGCTCCCAAGGTATTGTGTCACGTTGCTGTCTTTAGAAAACATTTATTTATTGTCCTGGAATAGACAATATCTTGCACATTTGATCTTGTGGGACAGGACATAACAACACAGGTTATAAAGGTCTTAGATGGCCTATGTGAGGTGTAGAAAGATGGCAACTGCATTTACTACTTTTGGAATGCAATTTCAAATATTTCAAACATTTTGATTGGTTGAGAGAATTTTCGTTGCATTTACAATTTCATTTGATAGCTAATAAGGATAAATGGAAACTCTCAAAGTGGGTACATTTCATGACCATCAAAGGTTTACCATACAAGTATTCCCGAATGTTTCACCAACTGCTGTCGACCATAGAACGACCTGCTTGAAGAGAGAGAAATGGAGTCAAAAACGCTCTGCACAATTTAGTTTATTAACAAGCAATCGGAAGATAACTACGCGAATGTGAAGTCAATTTATATTAATTTTCTGTCATCCAAAATCTAAAGATCCCAGTTTTACAAGCTCTTGTTCTACCAATAAAAGTAGGCCTAGAAATAAATTTCGGATAAAATTTATCTCAGGGATTAGCTGTATAAAGAATATATATTTTCTACGATAAATGATTCCATTGCCTTTTTGTGAAGGCAGACAAATTGGAACTATTTTGTATTTTTTTCCTTCAAAGTTTATCAAAATGCGAAAACACAAACATTGAGTAAACAGAATTCGTGGATTGGTTTTCATTATAAATTATGTTGTTGCGCCCAATCAAAACAAGACTACAAAAAACGCACCTTGCATTCCTACTTTGATTTTCATTTATCAAATGCCGATGTTAGTCATTCTTCAGATGAAAAATATACATAAAAATGTTACGATGCAAAGTTTAGCTGAACTTTACATTCAAATAAATTATATACTGATTTGTAAGTCTTCCACGGCGTAACTGTTCCCTGTTGAGCGGCAACATTTGCCGGCACACAAAGTGGCCAGTAAACTGCCTTACTCCTTGCCGGCAAAGGCAGAAATTTCCTCAAGAGAAATTCGACTCAAAAATCGAAATTGTAGAATATTATTCAAGCCTGTATATCTTTCGACATGTTGCATGTCTGTGTAGCATGTCCTCTGTGTTTAGTGACTCGTTGGGTATCTGCCCATTGAAGGTTCACATAGCCAACTATCCAGCATGGCTTCTTATGCAGAAGTGAGTGGAGTGGAATACATTTTACACTACAAAAACCCTTTCATTTACAATATGGGTGTAGACATTGGAGGTATCATCCCAATGACTGTATTGTCGTACAATGGAGGTATCATCCCAGTGACTGTATTGGCGTACAATGGAGGTATCATCCCGATGACTGTATTGTCGTACAATTGAGTCGGTTGGGGTTTGCCTAGCTGGAAAAATTGTCAGGTAAAAATTTGAAAACAAAATGGGTAAATCCCTAGGATGGAAATGTTAAGATGTGAATTGGGTTAACTATGTGCAATTCATGAAAGAATTATCATAATAGGAGTATTGTGTTGCCATCTCATTCGGTCAATTGCATCCCTTCCATAAATTTATTGTAGTTTCAAATACTGTATTCGGGATGGATATTATAAATTAACCTGTAGATTCATACACAATCACATAATCGATGTAATGTTTTTTCAACCCTCTGACTTTAGAAGTACATGATAAAGATTCGATACTCGAATACTTTGAACATCTATCAATAACTAGAAAAAACAAAGTGAATTCGCACTTATAAAATTATTTTTCAGATCTTTACACACCTCTAATAAAATTACATATTCCATTCAGAGTCGTTCAACAGCCATGTGTCTCAGAAATGTTTTGAGTGAATAAAACACTACTCATATAGTTTCGATGACGTTATTGTACCACTGCACTAATTCTGCAATAATGCACTGCTCATACTGTATCGTTGACGATATTCTGATGCTGCAATAATTCTGCATTGAAGCCCTGCACATACTGTTTTGTTGGCGTTATTGTAATACTGCAATAATTCTGCATTGAAGCCCTGCACATACTGTTTTGTTGGCGTTATTGTAATACTGCAATAATTCTGCATTGAAGCCCTGCACATACTGTTTTGTTGGCGTTATTGTAATACTGCAATAATTCTGCATTGAAGCCCTGCACATACTGTTTTGTTGGCGTTATTGTAATACTGCAATAATTCTACAATAAGGGGCAGCGCATTCTGTTTCGTTACTGTTATTGTAAGACTGCAATATTAAATTGTTTGAATGCAAGAAAAGATGTCATCCAAATCCATTAATCGTTTTGTTTTCTTATTGTTCTGTCGAGAGAAGAGAAAGGACGGCTAGGTTTATTAGCATACTAAAGGTATTGCGTTGGTTGGGGCATGGAATACGCAACATTGCTCCGGTGAAAAACTCTTTCTAGCAGAAAGTGGCATGATGAAGCTAATCCAATTTAAGTCGTGTGTTAATTAACGCCCTCCTCAAATTTGCACATGATACTCTTTGTTATCCAATGAAGAAGATGGTGCTTAGAAAGATTTAAACAACGTCGAAGAATGGTTTTAATTGCCACCAATTCTGATCTATGATTCAGCATCAACACATTATTACTTTTCCAGAAATTTGATATAAGTTTCATCAACGACGGAATCACTTCCAAATCATTCAAATGCTACACTAAATTTTAATCTGATTGGATTCTACGACAAACTTTTAAATCGAGAATCGATAAGATAGCCTCCCTTGTCTTTCCGCACAGGCTCTCTCGGGCCTCTTTCCCCGTATGACTCTTCATTCCATGTATTGCGATATATTACATGCATCGAGCTTCATGACATGTTCAAGCTCTGCATTCCATGTATCAAACTTTACAATCAATGTAACGATCTCCATTTCTTGTATAGAGCATCATTTCGAGTATTGCACAGCATTCCATGTATTGCATTATATTCCATGTATCTACTTGCATGTAATGCATTCCATTCCACAGATCTACCTTCTTTGCATACATTCCATTCCATTCCATGTATCTAGCTTCATTGCATGTATTGCATTCCATTCCATGTATCCAGCTTCATTGGATGTATTGCATTCCATTCCATCTACCTAGCTTCATTGTATGTATTGCATTCCATTCCATGTATCTAGCTTCATTGCCTGTATTGCATTCTATTCCATGTATCTAGCTTCATTGCATGTATTGCATTCCATTCCATGTATCTAGCTTCATTGCATGTATTGCATTCCATTGCATGTATTGCAGTCCATTCCATGTATCTAGCTTCATTGCATGTATTGCATTCCATTCCATATATCTAGCTTCATTGCATGTATTGCATTCCATTCCATACATCTAGCTTCATTTCATGTATTGCATTCCATTCCACGTATCTAGCTTCATTGCCTGTATTGCATTCTATTCCATGTATCTAGCTTCATTGCATGTATTGCATTCCATTCCATGTATCTAGCTTCATTGCATGTATTGCATTCCATTCCATGTCTCTAGCTTCATTGTTTGTATTGCATTCCATTCCACGTATCTAGTTTCATTGCATGTATTGCATTCCATTCCATGTATCGAGCTTCATTGCATGTATTGCATTCCATTCCATGTATCTAGATTCATTGCATGTATTGCATTCCATTCCATGTATCTAGCTTCATTGCATGTATTGCATTCCATTTCATGTATCTAGCTTCATTGCATGTATTGCAACCCTATTTCAGGTATCGAGCGTCATTCTATGCTTTCCATTCCATTTCATGAATCGGGCTTCATTCCATGTTTTGCATTTCATTCCATTTATCGTGTTGCATTCAATTATTGTCCAACGTTTCCTGATACTGTAGAATGGGATGAGGCGTTCGATAAACAAGGGAGACAGAAGAAAAATCAGCATCGCGCTGCTCTGCACGCTTAATCAAGTCTAGAACATGTTCAGGCAGCGCTAATTGTTTTCCAGGCAAAGCACGACAAAACTGGTGACAACACAAAGAGATAAATATAGATCCACTCACATGGAACCCTGTTTGTGGTCGCAAATTTGTCAGACTTTGGAGTCTATCCAAAATTGAACAATCATTCGTGACGGGAAGTTGCCAAACCGAAGCCGGACGCACCGAAATGTACGCTTAGTATTTCGATAAGTAACTGAAATGAATAGATGTGAGCTAAAATTATATAGTTGTTTTTCTATGTACTCCATACAGGACCACTTTTAGTGGCTCCAATGTAAGCAAAAGATTGGCGTTGATTGATATAAATTACTGCTTTACAAAGTACCAAGCAGCGGTGGGTTCCAATTCTATCGAAAGTCAACTATTCGTGGCGCGCAAATAATCGTTTTAATGACGCTAAGCATACCATTCTCAAGTAACTCAAGGAAAACGGTGAATATTTCATTTATCTTGGCGTGAAACTGTTATCAT
>SDVV010032029.1:0-11477 GCA_016164225.1 Gammarus roeselii
TATATGTAGGCACACAATCTGCTAAAGGTTGGTAGAACTACAGACTCAAGTGGATAGATTTGATAAGACTAAAGCTTAAATCAACGAAGAAAAAGATGACATAAGTTTGAAAACGGGGAAAAAATATTTTCCTTGGTTGGATTAGGTTAGGATGGGATAGGTGTACGCCCCTCTTCATTGCAAATCTAAAGTAAAATGCTACAGTGGATCTGGTGAATGCTCGAAAAATTCAGATATTCTGAATTGGAATGCAATATCATAACAAAGCATGAAATAATCAATAACTTCTAAGCGTATGTACTGCAAACGGATCACAAACATTAATAAAAGTATGACATGCGGAAATAAGCATCTAGTAAAGACATACGAAGGGATAACATAATTGAGATGTACATTAAATTATTGAAATTTTTTAACACTAGCTCTACACAAATCCGGTACTGATTCTCCAAGACGACATGGAACCGGACCAATATTTTGGATCATTACATCCAAGTCAGCGTATTTTATACCCAACATTCTATGAAATTAAGCGAATTTATACCTATGATAACCAATCGAAATATACAACAACAACTGTAAAACAAGCTAAATAATATTCTCCACTCTACCCTAACCAACATTGATTTACTATTTATCCTACCGTACCCCAGATGATAAATCCTACACCAATATCGAAGGTGTACGGTCAATCAATACATGATGCCGACGTACACTATCGATCTTGTAACAAATATAAATAATTCTGCACTTCAACTCCTAAAGTGATCTGGTTCATGAAAAAATCATATACTAACACAACAGTCATACCGAAAATATCTGACATTTAACACTGAGTTAATGTGAATAATGTTATTTATACTATGATACCTGTTCAAATCTATAACAAATTCCTTGACCTAACTGATGCTATGCCTCTAGTAGGAGAAAATCAAAGCCCACTGTGTAATAACAACGAACTCTATAATGCTGTACAAGGTCACTTCTTTTATCAATGTACCACTGATATATAACAAATTTAGAGGTAACACCAGGTCATGATATAATACCTCAGACATACCATGCATCTGATATGTCCATCACCTCTAAACAACGTCGAGCAAAATCACATCCTGGACATAACCAAGAATCTATACACAGGTACAGTGGTCATGAATGGGGTCTCAAAGAGTGTGTGGCCATGAAACACTGGGCTTCTGTTCACTGACAACCTCGGTAAATCACTACAACAATCAGCAGCTCGTCGGATAATCTCTCTAACAAACACACGGAAGTTAAGATCGACGTCCACAAGAACTTACAAAATCACGTTGAACTTGGATGAACACTAAATGCCAACCAAAGAGTGTAAACCACCTCTACACCATGACCCATCCACCCAGTAAATCATCATCTAAAAAACGTTAAACTATACTTTTGTTTGGGATCAATGACGAAATTCCACAAAGATGCATACATTCCTATGATTATCGTGGAAAAATCATACAACAACATCAACAACAACTAAAAAACAAAAAACAAATAAGGTGCTCTACTCTGCTCTAAATCAAGTTAAAAATGTAATACACGAGGGTATTCATTATAGTAAATCGTTATATCTACACAAATAGGCATAAACACAAAGGGCTTTTGTCTATGGAACACCTCTAACTCCTCCTAAATATTGAAGAATGGTTTTACAATAAGCATACAATAACCTAACAGCAAGACCGAGTTTGTAACAAATGAGATCTTCTATATTTATATTAACCACGTCAAAATTTGTACCAGAATGTAAGAAGATATGTAAAACAATAAAAAAATAAACAACATGGAACTAAATTATACCTGAAATAATGTGCAACATTGCAGATACAAACATAATATATTCTAATATTCCGATATTGTATAAAAATACCCAATACGTTTCATCGAAGATGTAAACTGTACAGATAACATACAAAACTGAAAGACACATACTAAAACGGACAAGATATAATAAAATAAGAAGATCAATTCTCTACCATACCCAAAACATACATTAAAAACCGTGACGAACGAGAAAAAAAAACATGTGACTAACCGAACAACTGAAGTGAATAAGATATCAGGACATGCGAGCAACATACGCTGAAACCTATAGTAAATAGTGTGGAATACTTGTACACAAACACGCTGTAGTATATACAAAATCTGATGAAATTACTTTACACCTCGGTCCAAAACAGGGTTAAATTAACATTACTTTAACTAAAGTAACACGGCCTTATCGTAACAGAATGTCATATATACATATACAATACCAAATGATGCAATAACCGACCAATTATGACTAAAATAGTGTGCTAAATGGAAAATGCAAATCTAAAATATCCTAAAAGTTTTTATAACTGTATGAGATAGCTATTCAAAATTTCAAAAAAACACTACAAATAAATCAACCGATCATTATTATGTATACATAACACAATATAAAAACTTACAATAAATCCATAACGTTCAGGTACTCTCACTATTGGGATAGCGCGTCAATAGAATACCGATATATCTGGTTCAAATCTGGATAATGCGTTATGGGTAGATAGATTCTCGTAACGAAACTGGTTCATCAACCCAAAATACAAACATCAACTTGCCAACTACCTATTGATTTTATATACATATGAAAATAAATAGATGGAAAATACACATAACGTTGCCTAAATTCAATATCAGGCTGGTACCAAGCGTCCAACCGCTAAGAACCCCACCAAACAACCTCCGAATGAGACAATTATATCCCCACTAGATAAAAAAACAAACATATATGAACAGAAAAATGTATAGAATTATAATTCAGACATAAATATACAACGAAACATTCACTCAAAACATAGAAATAATGACAAATCAGTCATGGAAAAAATACAATTCAAACAACAGATATGAGAAAGCTCACCTAATTTGCCAAAGAGCATAAGCCCCTCCAGAAACTTGTTATAACACTATTCCTACCAGAACTGAATAAATATGTTTATAACGAGCAAAATTTAAGAAGCAATTATACCCCAATACAACCACCTTAGAAGAATAAAACATGTATAAATACAATAAATATCAAAATAGAATAAAATGGAAAATGTTCGAAACAAAACAACTTGCCAATCTAGCCCGTAAGCCTGGGATCCAGCCCTGCTCCCCTTCTGCCCCCCTACGGCCCCCCGCCCGTTAGCTGCTTCACGCGTCAAACCAGTTCCGGTATTGCCGTCTGACTCTGGCCAATCCCTACCCCACCGCTAATTAATCCCATACTTATTCCTTCGCAATTGCGTTTCGTCACTATGCTATCTACTCTCATTAAAGAAATCATGTTTGAAAAAAGTTTCGTTTAAAATGTTGCAAGCATATCCAAGTTGATACATGTCTTCATTGAATAATTATAGCTACTGGGTAGTTATTCAAATGAATTTTTACGCGTGTGGAAACAATGAGTAACTGTATACATTTGTGTCTACATACCCTTCTAGCCGGGGGGTATACCGTGAGGCGTTTTCATTACTACACGGAGTGGCTGAGAGAGGTCTCTCTAGCTGCGGCTGGTAGACCTGGGAGAGGCGGTACATTTTCGAAGAAGTAAGAGGCGGCCGTCAATGGTGAGGCTCCCAATCTATGGGCCAATCCATGTACACACTTACGAATCTACGAGCCCCTTTCTTACGAATATATGAACCCATCACATACGAAGCTACGAGCCTATCTTTTGCGAATCTACGAGCCCATCTCTAACGAATCTACGAGCTCATATCTGTGTGAATATAAAGTCTATGAGCCATCACGTACGAGTCGATGAGCCCTTTATTCTGCGTGTCTATTGTAGGTCGGAGTTCGCTGGACTATGCACCCTCTTTTCACTGTTATTACCATCGACAGCTCACGCTGACGAAGACTTGGTACGTGTCATCTGTGTATTCTGATATTTCTGTTATTCTGTCAACATGTCATTTTACCTAAATAAATTTTAAATCCTTAAATCCTTAAATCCTCTTTTTTAGTAACTGCCACCGAACTTCATTCTTACCTTCAGGACCCAATTGTTGATCAGTAAAGTGTTCGACTCACTTGCGCCAATTAATGACCACTTGCTGCGCCTTTCTTTGGTGATTAATATATTGTAATGATATTTGTGTTGCTTTCCTTGTTCAAGCTCCTGATGCATCTGTGGTTATGGCCGTGATCGTTAAGGGGTTAGCCCCTAGAGCTGTGGCTAGTTCGACTGGATCACTATAGCTCTAATGCTGATCTATGGGTAGTGTTTGAGAGATCAGGCGGGAAGGCTTTCAAAATGGGTCTCCTTGCAGTTAAAGATGGTCTCAATGCTCATCCATGGAGTGTGTGCGATCGTTCCGGAGAGAAAGCTGCCCAATGGGCCTCTTTGGACACACGACAAATGAACTCCGTTACTGAGACAAGCGGTCGTTATTCCTGGACGATATATGAGGCCGCGACCGGCCGGACGAGCTCCGCGGATTGTCGGGAGAAGTAGAAACTGTGGCGGCTGGAGATTGATTACCAGTATTATTACCATCGACTAAACTGCTGTGACAGTTGGGACATCAGCACCGGGAGATAGATTACGCTGTTATTACCATCGACTAAACTGCTGTGACAGTTGGGACATCAGCACCGGGAGATAGATTACGCTGTTATTACCATCGACTAAACTGCTGTGACAGTTGGGACATCAGCACCGGGAGATAGATTACGCTGTTATTACCATCGACTAAACTGCTGTGACAGTTGGGACATCAGCACCGGGAGATAGATTACGCTGTTATTACCATCGACTAAACTGCTGTGACAGTTGGGACATCAGCACCGGGAGATAGATTACGCTGTTATTACCATCGACTAAACTGCTGTGACAGTTGGGACATCAGCACCGGGAGATAGATTACGCTGTTATTACCATCGACTAAACTGCTGTGACAGTTGGGACATCAGCACCGGGAGATAGATTACGCTGTTATTACCATCGACTAAACTGCTGTGACAGTTGGGACATCAGCACCGGGAGATAGATTACGCTGTTATTACCATCGACTAAACTGCTGTGACAGTTGGGACATCAGCACCGGGAGATAGATTACGCTGTTATTACCATCGACTAAACTGCTGTGACAGTTGGAACATCACCACCGGGAGATAGATTACACTGTTATTACCATCGACTAAACTGCTGTAACAGTTGGGACATCATCACCGGGAGATAGATTACGCTGTTATTACCATCAACTAAACTGCTGTGACAGTTGGGACATCAGCACCGGGAGATAGATTACGCTGTTATTACCATCGACTTAACTGCTGTGATAGTTGGGACATCAGCCCCGGGAGATAGATTACGCTGTCATTACCGTCGACTAAACTGCTGTGACAGTTGGGACATCAGCACCGGGAGATAGATTACGCTGTTATTACCATCGACTAACTGCTGTGACAGTTGGGACATCAGCACTGGGAGATAGATTACGCTGTTATTACCATCGACTAACTGCTGTGACAGTTGGGACATCAGCACCGGGAGATAGATTACGCTGTTATTACCATCGACTAACTGCTGTGACAGTTGGGACATCAGCACCGGGAGATAGATTACGCTGTTATTACCGCCGACTAAACTGCTGTGACAGTTGGGACATCAGCATCGGGAGATAGATTACGCTGTTATTACCATCGACTAAATTGCTGTGACAGTTGGAACATCAGCACCGGGAGATAGATTACGCTGTTATTACCGTCGATCAAAATGCTGTGACAGGTGGGACATCAGCACCGGGAGATAGATTACGCAGTTATTACTGTCGATTAAACTGCTGTGACAGTTGGGACATCAGCACCGGGAGATAGATTACCGCTGTTATTACCGTCGACCAAAATGCTGTGACAGTTGGGACATCAGCACCGGGAGATAGATTACCGCTGTTATTACCGTCGACCAAAAATGCTGTGACAGTTGGGACATCAGCACCGGGAGATAGATTACCGCTGTTATTACCGTTGACTAAACTGCTGTGACAGTTGAGACATCAGCATCGGGAGATAGATTGCCGATGTTATTGCCGTCGACTAACTACTGTGTCAGTTGGGACATCAGCACCGGGAGATAGATTACCGCTATTATCACCATGGACTAAACTGCTGTGACAGTTGGGACATCAGCACCGGGAGATAGATTACCGCTGATATTACCGTCGACTAAACTGCTGTGACAGTTGGGACATCAGCACCGAGAAATAGATTGCCGCTGTTATTACCTTCGACTAAACTGCTGTGACAGTTGGGACATCAGCACCGGGAGATAGATTACCGCTGTTATTACCGTTGACTAAACTGCTGTGACAGTTGAAACATCAGCATCGGGAGATAGATTACCGCTGTTATTACCGTCGACTAAACTGCTGTGACAGTTGGGATATCAGCACCGGGAGATAGATTACCGCTCTTATTACCGTCGACTAAACTGTTGTGACAGTTGGGACATCAGCACCGGGAGATAGGTAACCGCTGTTATTACTGTCGACTAAACTGCTGTAACAGTTAAAACATCAGCACCGGGAGATAAATTACCGCTGTTATTACCATCGATCCTGCTGCTGGACGAGGAACAGCGGTGCAGGAAGGGAAAAATAGCGGCTAAACCTCTGCTATGTTAGGAACAACTGCACTTGGAGAAATATTCCTGTTATGTTTTGGCAGTGGCTACTCGTGTACTTAGTTGAATCAGCTGCCCTAGTATTTGTTTTCGCTGATATCACCAGTAGCTAAAGTTCAGGCAGCGAGAGGAAACCCCGATTTGAGTATTATCCTCTGTAGGGAACTTAGTGGTTATACCACAGCAGGAGAAACAGCGTCCATTTGATAAATATTCCACCTAACATTTCTATCTCCTACAGAAGAAACAGGCATATGCATGGAGAAAAATTTCAGGGATCACAGGCCTGTAGAATTAGGCTCACCATGTTGATAAGGTCATATTTATTGTAAGTACTTCTACTTCTTCACATTGCGTTTCAGTATAGTCTCTAGATGAACAAAAACTACCTGCATTACGTACTAGAACTTAATTTCATCCACAACTACGAACTTCGTTGAAAATAACTTTGAATATAGGAAGTTTTTGGTCTTAGTCGTGATAATACGCAAATCAAGTTTTCATAACATATCTCCGAATATTTGTGTGACAAAATGTTTTTTTTTTCGAAAAAAACATGCAAATTCAAACAGTAATTATTAGTCAACATGTCGGACACCACTGACTTTCTTCACAGTGCATTTCTGCAAGGTCCTTGATTAACATACTAAAATTATATTGAAATCATCTACTTTGAAGTATGTAAATTGTACACAACAAAAATATGACGTACGTAAGTAAATTTTCGACGTACAGGTTGGGCTACAACCATCTATGTTTCAGTTATTACAAAACACTCAATCAAATTTAAAGTTGTTTCCTGTTAAAGATGTTTTATTGTCTTACGGGGTTTTCCCGACTCATTCCGCCGAACGAAATTAGGAGAAAATGTTATTCAGTGCGGGAAAAATATAGAATCCACGCCTTGGAACATTCATTGAAAAGTTGCAGAGGGTAAATGTTATTAAAAGTTACCAGCGCGAGATGCAGTGGAGTTGGACTACAGACGAATGAGCATTCAGAAAAATTAAGCCAACTTTTTTTAGAACATCTTCGGAAATTATGAACACATAATTTAGTGCGTAGTCAAATTACCGTCAAATATCCCATGTACATGAAAATTAGTAAACTTTTTATCTTTACTATGTTAATAATGTGATTTAATCATGAACTGTCATACAACGCTTTTTTGTAATTTAGACATCTTTTCGGTAAAAGCATGACACCAAATTATCTCACTGTTCAGTAGTGAACGAAAATTCGTTGGTGCTTTTAATCTTTATACGAAAAAACAAACTAGACTTTTCCCGCGTGGAATTTGACATCATATTATTATTTTTTTCGGGACTCTATCTGGTCAAAGCTTCTTGATGGATAATATCAATGGAGTTTCCAACGTGTTCAAACATGGAGGGGAAATTATCATTGATGTTTCCACTTAATCTTAAATCATAAACTAATTTTCTCCCTCGACTGTACAGTGGGTAAAGAAAATGCGTTTAAGATTGAGTATAAAGAAAAATATTCAATATCTATTTTCCGCTCGATATTTGGACTCATCGGAAGTTTGATTGATAATACCCATTAAGAAGCTTTGTCCATAATTTTATAAGTGGAGTAAAATTCCACGTGGGAATAGTCAAGTTTGTTTTTTCGGTTATAGGCTAACCATAAACGATTTTTCTTTCACTACTGTACACACTGGGAATTTTTTAAGATTATTGTGCCACATTCTGAATAAAAATTAACTATATAAAAAATCTTCCATTGGCAAATGATTGTTCACGTATTGTAAAATAACACCAATGAGGCAGTCGTTCGTGATTTTTAGAATTTCTTCCTGTGCGAATAACGGCAAATTAAACTAGACTAAAAGGGTGGGATTAACCTAGGGACTGTTTTCCTCATTATGGTTCAACTGAATCCGGTACGGTGGGATTGACCTAGGGACTGTTTTCCTCATTATGGTTCAACTGAATCCGGTACGGTGGGATTGACCTAGGGACTGTTTTCCTCATTATGGTTCAACTGAATTCGGTACGGTGGGATTGACCTAGGGACTGTTTTCCTCATTATGGTTCAACTGAATCCGGTACGGTGGGATTGACCTAGGGACTGTTTTCCTCATTATGGTTCAACTGAATCCGGTACGGTGGGATTGACCTAGGGACTGTTTTCCTCATTATGGTTCAACTGAATCCGGTTCTAAAATCAGAATTGTTATGATAACTTCTGTCTCGTTTGGTTGAGACAGACAAAACTAACCAGTTGCTTTGCTTGACACTGTACGGCTTGGGGAATACATTTTTTTTAATGATTTCATATATGAATGCAAATCAATATAATAATTTGTTATCACTTATGAACGACACATTAACTTCTACGTCTATCATCCATGATTTTGATTTTCTTTGAAAATATAAATTGAACATAACCTTTCTACAATATTTTATTATTTTGCATTCAATGCTATAATTGACATAGATATTGCTCACCATTTATGCATTATCAAAACTGGATGCATGTATTAAAATTTTGTTATATATCACGGTACATGAAAAAAAATCGTGTACAAGCACTATTATAAGCCAAATAAAAAATCAATGATTATCATCAATCCGGTGGCGATGCATGTAATCTGTCAGTGTATAAATTTGCATCAAAAACATGAACATATTGGTCGAGATAGGTGGCTCAAGAACTTGACTATATTGATTTGTGATTAAGATTTACAAGTAATCATCCATAGGAATAAACATTTGAACTCAAATAAATGGGCTCATTTTGACGACCTAACAAATGATATCAGTATAAACTGTGTACCTCCAAGCGGTAGCTTACAATATTTGGTTATATGCCACCTATCAGCAATATATCGCCTACATCCACTGCGATATTGCTGTGTGAAGGATGAAAAAGATCGACAAGATCGATTAAACTGCAACTTTTTATTTGAATATGTTATAACGGCTAATAAAAACTACGTTATAAGACAATTATTATGTTCAATGATTAAACAATATTTATTATTATTATTAAATCATTTATTTCCATCGTCTGGCAATGGGTTTTCAATTTATTTTATAACACATAATACTTCATTATCATGTACACTATTTGAATTACCGTAAACGAAAGTAAAATAAATATGTCGCAGCTCATCGCTAGTGGGCCGCCGGTTCTTATTTTATGCAACAAATTACAACCTACAATATCATAATCACTGATCAACAGATAAGATTTTTTTCGAGGTATGAATCAGGAATGCCTGGGGCTGGGAAATTAATAAAAAGATGGGGTTGGACGACTAGGGGTGGAAAATTCGCGAATCCATGGGGTTGGAACAATTACGAATATATAGGGTTGGGGAAACCGCGAATATATGGTGTTAGGAAATCCTGAGAACATGGGGTTGGGAAACTAACATACTTCGCTGACATATTGTACAGGTGGCTCTGAAAAATGGTATGGATAAAAAGAAGTGACTAGACGACATAAATAAAACATAAAGTACTTTCGTAACACCGAATAACTACACTTCATGACCGCTAGGAAATGAATAAATAATTGACAATGAAACTAATTCAATACTGGAGCACAAAAGTGGGATGAATATGCTTCTGCTATAGAAGATATTGCACAATATAAGTTTATGTGACAATGATTGTATCATCAACAATGGTACGGTGATTGGTAGGAATAATTCCATGCATTATATTCACATCGAGTTTAACTGTCAAAGCTGGAAGCTGCCTGGAAGCTCGTGTTTTGGTCATACTAAAAAGATTGAAATATTTGACAGAGAAGTAGCCAAAACGCACGTTAACACCTCGGGTAATTGGCAGAGACAATTGTGGTCAGTAGGAACATAGAAAACATATGCATCGTCAGAGTATAAACGATTAGATGGCCGCTCAATACTAAATGTTACGGTTTTGAATGACCTCAGAACAGCGACATAAACTTGTTATATCACATTCTATACGGCGACGGTTGAGCGCGTCAAACGCGGCCATTCGCGTCGATATCGGTGACTATAACGGGTTACGGTAGTGCCAGCTGCAGCAAAGTGACTATAACGGGTTACGGTAGTGCCAGCTGCAGCAGGGTGACTATAACGGGTTACGGTAGTGCCAGCTGCAGCAGGGTGACTATAACGGGTTACGGTAGTACCAGCTGAACCAGGGTGACTATAACGGGTTACGGTAGTGCAAGCTGCAGCAGGGTGACTATAACGGGTTACGGTAGTGCCAGCTGTATCAGGGTGACTATAACGGGTTACGGTAGTGCCTGCTGTAGCAGGGTGACTATAACGGGTTACGGTAGTGCCAGCTGCAGCAGGGTGACTATAACGGGTTACGGTAGTGCCAGCTGCAGCAGGGTGACTATAATGGGTTACGGTAGTGCCAATTGCAGCAGGGTGACTATAACGGGTTACGGTTTACAAGTGTTTACAAGTGTAGGAAGACAACAACAGGCCTATTGGCCCAAACTAGGCTGCCTTTTGGTAGCATGAGTGTTAGTTCTGGAGTAGAACGTCTAAGAGGCCTATTGGCCCAAACTAGGTTGCCTTATGGTGGCAAGAGAATTAGTTTTGAAGTAGAACGTCTAAGAGAGCTTCATGTGCCATTTCTAATTTATTTATAACAACAGGAAATGGAACGGTTTAGCTATTTATCGGCGATTTATGTAGAACTTATCGAGCCGCGACTTGAACGTTTCGATTGTATTGCTGTTTACAACCTCCGCTGGAAGTTTGTTCCATTCTTCGACAACTCTATACGTGAAGAAATTACGCGTGATGTCGAGTGAGAAACGTTTCCCAACG
>SDVV010032030.1:0-11476 GCA_016164225.1 Gammarus roeselii
TCTGTATGAATGGAGGATACCAGACTTGAAGGAGGTTACCTCCGTATGAATGGAGGATACCAGACTTGAAGGAGGTTACTTCTGTATGAATGGAGGATACCAGACTTGAAGGAGGTTACTTCTGTATGAATGGAGGATACCAGACTTGAAGGAGGTGACCTCTGTATGAATGGAGGATACCAGACTTGAAGGAGGTTACTTCTGTATGAATGGAGGATACCAGACTTGAAGGAGGTTACCTCCGTATGAATGGAGGATACCAGACTTGAAGGAGGTTACTTCTGTATGAATGGAGGATACCAGACTTGAAGGAGGTTACTTCTGTATGAATGGAGGATACCAGACTTGAAGGAGGTGACCTCTGTATGAATGGAGGATACCAGACTTGAAGGAGGTTACTTCTGTATGAATGGAGGATACCAGACTTGAAGGAGGTTACCTCCGTATGAATGGAGGATACCAGACTTGAAGGAGGTTACTTCTGTATGAATGGAGGATACCAGACTTGAAGGAGGTTACTTCTGTATGAATGGAGGATACCAGACTTGAAGGAGGTTACCTCTGTATGAATGGAGGTTACCTCTGTATGAATGGAGGATACCAGACTTGAAGGAGGTTACCTCTGTATGAATGGAGGATACCAGACTTGAAGAAGGTAACCTCTGTATGAATGGAGGTTACCTCTGTATGAATGGAGGATACCAGACTTGAAGGAGGTTACCTCTGTATGAATGGAGGATACCAGACTTGTAGGAGGTAACCTCTGTATGAATGGAGGATACCAGACTTGTACGAGTGCCTGGTAGAGGCGTTGATCGTTGAAAATTAATTGTTGGTTTTATATCAAACTAAAAATGTCGGCTTTCAGTACGCGAGATTTGCAACGACGAAACAAAAACTCCACAAGGCTTATAAATGAAACACGAACTCTACTAGACTTATAAAGGAAACACGAGCTCCACTCGCCTTATAAAGGAAACGTGTCATTTGTTGCTGGTTGCTTGAACCACTCTATTGATAAAGCCTTCGCTACCGTTTCGAAAATTCCATTATTCAAGTATTTGTTTCCGATGAGACCTGACAACGAGAAATAACTGCACGATCAAAGATACCCGCCATTATGGATTCAATGTGACACCCCCCTTCCCCCTCTCCCGGGGCTGAATACCCAATGTGCCTACCCAGTTTTGGAGGGTTTTCGGCAAGGGTCGACCTTTCCGACACAGCACGCAACCGATGTAGTGGACGTGGGGGGGCAGGTGGAGGGGGAAGTCAAGGCCGCGGTGGGTATTAATGACGATTGCGTCCACTTCTTTGAGGAGCGTCAGTACCCCAGGAAGGCCGGGCTGGTGAGTCTACATCAGGGGTATAAGTTGAAGACCAATAAGAGAAACTTGGTAACTGCTCTCGCTAGTGTTATCTAAACAGAAGAATATAGGTAACCCCTATATTTATGAATAGATGTAATCGCCTGGCGATAGACTAATGTGACTTCCTAACAGGCTATTGCCTTTGATAGTCGAAAATATTAAAATATTTTATATAAGAATTCGCTATCCGACGAAGAAATTCCGAAGTTGAATCTGCTGTTATTCAACATTTTCATTTCTTTATAGGTCAGTACGAGTCCATTTTTTTATAGGTCAGTATGAGTCCATTTCTTCATAGGTCAGTATGAGTCTATTTCTTTATGGGTCAGTATGAATCAATTTCTTCCAAGGGCAGTATGAGTTTCTTTCTTTATATGTCAGTAAGAGTTAATTTCTTTATATACCAGTATGAGTCCAATTCTTCAGAGGTCAATATGAGTTCATTTCTTTATAAGTCAGTCTAAGCCTATCTCTTTATAGGTCAGTATGAGTCTAATTCTTCACAGTTCTGTATGAGTTTTTATTTATAGGTCAGTATGAGTCTATTTCTTTATAGGTCATTATAAGTCTATTTCTTTATAAGTCAGTATGAGTCTATTTCTTTATTGGTCAGTATGAGTTTTTCTTTATAGCTCGGTAGGAGTCTATTTCTTCATAGTTCAGTATCATCGTCCAGACCTGTATCCAATAGTCCACTATCCAATAGTAGGCCACCAGCACGACCTCAGCGGCGGCAGAGTGAAGGACGTTGTAGACGCGGTCATACAGGGTCATGTCCTGCCTCAGCCCCGTCATGACCCGGGGGACGGTGCCGAGGGGCAGGTACACGCCGTAGTTGCGAACCTTAAGAAGAATGGGAGGAGGGGGGAGGGGGACGGTGAGAGACGCTAGTTCGATTAAAACAGTTCAAAGAAGATCGATCAAGGTCTGATAACCTAAGCGTAGAATGGCTCTCGCGTATTGCGTAAAATGTTTCAAGGACAAAAATCGTCAGGCGTTGTTATGGCGGCCAAGGTGCGATTACGCCTCGGCAGTGTTATTGACCTTGATCACTACTCGCTTAGTTCAATAGGTCAATTAGGGTTGGTTCCTCTTCACTGCTGTTGTCGTTGTGTATTTAATTCAAGATGAGATGTTCATAGCATTAATCAGAGAGCCTTGGCCAGAATATCAACCAAGACCAGGCAAATGTGCGTTCCGCGTTCAACACAAGACTGAAATGAACATCATGTGTATGCAAACATATCATCCGCTGCTGCACCTGCGTGGGGTTTTCTCAGTTGGTTGTTAAAAGGTGAGTGTGTTGGCTATAAGTAGAGGTGCTAAACAAATTAGTAAATATAATATCCCTGAGACAAAACGATTCATAAACAGGGTACTTTAAAATCAATTTTTACAAGAGTAGGTTCAGAAATTTGTGATGACCATAACAAAAAAGAATCTGGAAAGACGTCCACTGTTTTGATCGAGCCCTAGCCTGGGCTCCACCAGGTCATCTCAGGGCAGACCAGGGACCTTCAGACTGAGGTACCGTATGATGCTCCTCGAAGGGTGGGACTGACGAACACCACACAACGTTCCAACTGAGCAACAAAGAAGCGCATTCTAAGAGCCGAATCACACGAGAGGCAGTTGCCGCTAGCGACGGAAACCTTTTTCCATGTAACAGCTTCCGATTGACAGGGCGTTTTTGAACAGCCAGCAGGAGGCTGTCACGTGCCAAATTTTTCTCTCGCTGGCTTCAACAGTGCTTCGCGTAAATCGGCCTGGGACAAACGTTTCGTATTAATTGAAAACAAGTCTCCTATACTAACTATCTCAATTAGTATCAAGAAATACTAAATTGTTTGTATGCTATTTATTGTTTCTACGTCAACTTTGTTTCCTCACTGAGGGCGCTTGGAGCGGTATCTCCCAGGATCCGAGGACGGGTATCCCCAGAAGGCGAGCCAGTGCCAGGCCACAGTCGTTGCCAAGCAGATCCACCACAGCTACGGTGAATCGACGAGCACGCAGAGCGGCAAGCAGGGCGGGACTGCCGAGCAGGGACGAGCAGTGGGCCTCGATAATCCGGTGCACCGTCCAGGGGACCTGGGAAACGGCAATAGGAAAGAGGGGGATACGTGTAAAGGGAAAGACAGGAGAATTGGTGAAGACCTGTTAGGGTTAAGAGATTTTAGGTAGCACATAATCGTGAGGTTAATGGTGCCTGTGTTAAATCTTCTTCCTTACTGCTGAATTAAATGAGATAGTTATCAACTAACCATGTTATCTGTTTATTTCAAATATGTTGATCTCCCCAACACATCTGCTGATTGGCTAGCGTTAGACAGCATTGGAAGGCATTATAGGGCCGACTCCTGAAGGGGTTGAAAATTACTGGGTGATGAATAACTAAAACGTTATCTGGAGAAACGTTTATTTCAGAATAGTTGGATGAGAATGTCGAAGCTTCTGCTAAAACTTATACGATTCAACAAAACAGGTTTCGGTAATAACTAGAAGGATTATTTCTGTTCTAACCTCATTTTAGAATGACTCCTCATGACCGAGTGTCAATAACACAGTTTGACGGTGCCAACAATAGAGTTCACTTCAATATATGATTAAGTCAACTCTGGTAGCTTTTGAAGCGTGCCTTCAGTTCCAGGCATTGAATATGAAGCGTGCCTTCAGTTCCAGGCATTGAATATAAAGCGTGCCTTAAGTTCCTGGTATTGAATATGAAGCGTGCCTCCAGTTCCAGGTATTGAATATAAAGCATGCCTTCAGTTCCAGGCATTGAATATGAAGCGTGCCTTCAGTTCCAGGTATTGAATATAAAGCGTGCCTTAAGTTCCTGGTATTGAATATGAAGCGTGCCTTCAGTTCCAGGTATTGAATATGAAGCGTGCCTTCAGTTCCAAGTATTGAATATGAAGCTTGCCTTTAGTTCCAGGTATTGAATACGAAGCGTGCATTCAGTTCCAGGTATTGAATATGAAGCATGCCTTCAGTTCCAGGAATTGAATATAAAGCGTGCCTTCAGTTCCAGGTATTGAATATAAAGCGTGCCTTCAGTTCCAGGTATTGAATATAAAGCGTGCCTTCAGTTTCAGGTGTTGAATTTGAAGCGTGCCTTCAGTTCCAGGTATTAAATACGAACAAATATTCAATTTCACCTCCAAAAGCTCTGACGTCATAACATAGAACACAATCCTAGTGGTGCCCTTTATTAGCATTAGATATAAAATACATTGTTGAAAAAAAATACAGGATCTATAGATATGTCTTTCCAATTGCTTCATTGAATCGGACACAAATTTGAAGAAACGTTATAGGTACCACATCGGGCCCTATACTGGACATTATACATGAAGAAACACTACCCTAGGCGCTCCAATACTTATTACCTGGTTAGGAGTATGTAAACGCTCTTCGTAGTTTGCCAGACGCAAGAAACTGCCGTTGTTATTCAAGCACAAGCTCCCAACAAAGCATCTCATCTTCTCTGCTTAGCTACTATCAAAATGATTGCTGCGGGGTGCTTGCTGTGGTAGCAAGAGCAGGTCCATAGCGTGAGTTACGTTAGATGTTTATTTCCCAACATCAATGAACATGCAGCTTTGAGCCGTACAGCAGGGCTGCTGGCAGTGCTGATGCCACACTTTCATGCTCTACCAGCGTTGATGCCTCGCTGTGACGTGGTTGCCAGCTCTGATGCCACACTGTCATGTTGCTGCCAGCGTTGATGCCTCGCTGTGACGCTGCTGCCAGCTCTGATGCCACACTGCCATGCTGCTGCCAGCGTTGATGCCTCGCTGTGGCGCTGCTGCCAGCTCTGAAGCCACACTGCCATGCTGCTGCCAGCGTTGATTCCTCGCTGTGGCGCTGCTGCCAGCTCTGATGTCACGCTGTCATGCTGCTGCCAGCGTTGATGCTTCGCTGTAGCGCTGCTGCCAGCTCTGATGCCACACTGCCATGCTGCTGTCAGCGTTGATGCCTCGCTGTAGCGCTGCTGCCAGCTCTGATGCCACACTGCCATGCTGCTGCCAGCCATGATGCCTCGCTGTGGCGCTGCTGCCAGCTCTGATGCCACACTGTCATGCTGCTGCCAGCGTTGATGCTTCGCTGTAGCGCTGCTGCCAGCTCTGATGCCACACTGCCATGCTGCTGCCAGCCATGATGCCTCGCTGTGGCGCTGCTGCCAGCTCTGATGCCACACTGCCATGCTGCTGCCAGTGTTGATGCTTCGCTGTGACGCTGCTGCCAGCTCTGATGCCACACTGTCATGCTGCTGCCAGCGTTGATGCCTCACTGTTACGCTGCTACCAGCTCTGATGCCACACTGCCATGCTGCTGTCAGCGTTGATTCCTCGCTGTGGCGCTGCTGCCAGCTCTGATGCCACACTGCCATGCTGCTGCCAGCGTTGATGCTTCGCTGTGACGCTGCTGCCAGCTCTGATGCCACACTGCCATGCTGCTGCCAACGTTGATGCCTCGCTGTGGCGCTGCTGCCAGCTCTGAAGCCACACTGCCATGCTGCTGCCAGCGTTGATCCCTCGCTGTGGCGCTGCTGCCAGCTCTGATGCCACACTACCATGCTGCTGCCAGCGTTGATGCCTCGCTGTGGCGCTGCTGCCAGCTCTGATGCCACACTGCCATGCCACTGAGAGTGCTGACAGCACACAGTCATGCTCCATCCAACGATGATCACCTAATTAGGGTAACGTTGCTCCACGCAAAACTTTCCTATTGTGTGCGTAGGAATCACCAGACCTTGGACCTCGCGATTGTACCACGATGAGTAGCTGTCATATAGATGGAGAAGAGAGAGTGGTCATGTATGGACGGCCTTACGGATGGGGGTCGATATCTACTGAGTTATTGTTCATAAGTTAATAATCACTCGAGGCAATGGGACCTGGTTTACATACGTGGCCTAGTCCAAGATTGATAATGTAAGCTCAAATCATGAATTAAAGTAACTAATCAATAATCAAAACCCTGTATTTACATATTTCCATGCCGAGGTCGAGTGTAACTCTTGCCGTTTGCTTCTTAGACATTGACGAGAACTGACATGAAGGGGAGACCTGTCTATATATGAATAGCCTTCTTAATTATTATTCGAAGTCATCTCGATGGTCATTTATAGAGTTATTGCTTGGGAAGCAGAAATGCTAGTGCTTCGAGCCTCTATGCCTATTTGACACCTACTTCCCCCTCTATGTCTCTTTCTACTCGTCCACCTCTTGATGGACTAACCTTGAAGATGTCCACAGCGGTGCTCCAAAGGGACTCCGTCGGGACATGCACTGTGCCGTTGGGGGACATGTAGGGATATCTGCCCACAAGAGAGAAAGACGTTAAAGACCCAAAAGAATAGTCGTAGAAAAGGCAAAAATGATAGGGTAGATGATAGAGGATATCTACATCAGGTGGCATGTACAATGATGCATCAGGTGGCATGTACAATGATGCATCAGGTGGCATGTACAATGATGCATCAGGTGGCATGTACAATGATGCATCAGGTGGCATGTACAATGATGCATCAGGTGGCATGTACAATGCTGCATCAGGTGGCATGTACAATGCTTCGCGTTTAGTCCCGCATAGGATATATGCAAATCTTTCCCAGCGTGTGTTGGCTACTGGAGTCAGAGAACGGGAAGTCGAACAATCTTGAGTCGTACTTCCTTATTAATATTTATTACAGAATAAGTTCTTCAACATGCGAGTGATGATGAAATGTCCCAGTCCGTTCACCAATAAGGAATATATATGAGTCGTGTGGCATCGTGAAGCGTGTTGTAATTTCCGAACAATGTCGTCAGGCAGAAACGTCAGACTTCAATTATTTTCATTCATTAATTTTCTCATAATTAAATGAAGTAATTTTGCTCAAGTTCACCGTTCGCATTGTACTACACATTCTTTTACTATAGATTCATTCACCGTTCGCATTGTACTACACATTCCTTTACTATAGATTCATTCACCGTTTGCATTGTACTATACATTCTTTTACCGTCCGTATTGCATTGTACATTCTTTTTATGTTTGTACTATACTGTACATTCCTTTACAATACATTCCTTTACTGTTTGTATTGTAATACACATTCCTTTATTACACATTCCTTCACTGTTTGTATTGTACAACACATTCTTTTGCTGTTTGTATTGTACAGCACATTCCGTGACATACAGCAACACAACATCATTACCAGGGACCGTTAAAAGATGAAGACAAAATAAATAAAGTTAATAAATGGTGGATAAGCGTAAATGAACATGTCAGAACTCAGTACGTAATGAGAAAATGTTGACATTAACGTGGATATAAGATACTGACATAGCCTATGTATAATAAGTCATTAAATGTTGAGATACATCGAGCAAGACGGCGTCAGAATAGGAACGTTATGCCGAAACCTTTCTCTTTGAATGTACAGTAGCAACATTAAATTCTTAAATGGTTAGTCAATCACTATAAAACATATTATTCTTTCACCGCGTGGAATGTTATCTAATATGCATTTATCTTGGGGTGCTTCGTGTGAACAAAGCTTCTGTTGTGATTTCACTGCTACTAGTTCCCAATAAAAAGTTCGGATATATAGCGGGAAATTATCCTCTAATATTATTGCAACCTTTCTATTATATTCCTACCGCAACAATTATTCTCTCTATTTTTAACCCACCTGACGGCAGCCAATTATTGGTAGGAAAGACCACGACAGCAGTGGGCGGCGCCAACTACCTCCAGCCACTTGTTATCCCCAGCTGTGCAGCCGTTGCCAGTGAGGCCATTTGGTTATCCTTTTCCTCCCCTAATCAGAATAATGTAGTTACATCGACGAGCTATGGACGTTAGAAGAGACAAGTCTCTAAGCCATGACCGTCACGATTTAATCCTACCCTACATAGGTTGCCATGTAACTTTCCAGTTTAAAATATTATAATTGAAGGCTATTCAATGTCTTCCGCGCTGGTAGGTATTCCATTATGAAATACATAGGTACTTGTGTAGGCCGTACGATATTGTAGGTAAGGTTTCCCACCATAGGCAATGCAACATCAGACTATTGCCAGTCATCTCAACTGTTCCCTACTCCGCAGCAATACTTCAATACTACTCCATCATCAAACGACCGCCGTCACACTCACCACCTCTCCACATGCAGCCACCTCCCCCAGGTTAAGTAAGAGATGTAATATATTGTACATGGGAAAGGTGGCCCACGGAGACAAGCCTCGCTCTCTCGGTCTGACATCACGCAGTGATCAGACAGTAAGCACTCCAGAGTAATAGAGGGTGGTTTCCGTGTTGCGGAATCTAAACCACCATCTGAAGAAACATCATGAGCGCAAACAGTCTTTAATCACATAGCAGTTGTGGCGGGAGTTGCCAAATATTATCAGGCTAATAACTTTAATGTCATTTTGTTTGCATTTAAAATAGTTGTCGTAAATGTTCATCAGTGCGTGGACTTAAAATAACACTACAACACATCACGATGGTATTAATTTCAAATATAATTTAAACGAGCGTCGAGAAAATGTTTGAAACAATCTGCAATTCTGTTTTTATGTAGCAGCATTCTTCTCCACGGATTGTTTTGAAAAATTCACCATGACACGTAACAATCGAGTATTTGCCACCGGACTGACAATCTATTCATTTAATTCCTTTCAACTTGTGAAAGCGAAAGTTCTGGGAAACATTTCAAAAGGTATTTTTCGCCATAGCTATACTCTAGACATACAGTAGCTATTGCCTCAAGGCATGCTTACTGACACTACGTGCTGATGCTGTTAATTTTTAGCGAGTTATTGAACCATGATCGGTTAATGAGACGTCAATTTCAAACTACATGAGTTGAAATTCTCCATAGACATCAGATCCTCTTCCCCATAGGCACCAAATCCTCTTCCCCATAGGCACCAAATCCTCTTCCCAATAGGCACCAAATCTGTTACCCCCATGGGCATCAATCCTCTTCTCCCATAGGCACAAGAACCTCTCCCTCCATTGGCACCAATCCTCTTCCCCAATAGGCACCAATCCTCTTCCCCCATAGGCACCAAACTTCTTTCCCTATAGGCACCAATCCTTTTCCCCCCATAGGCACCAATCCTCTTCACTCATAGGCACCAATCCTCTTCCCCATGGGCACCAATCCTCTTCCCCTATAGGCACCAAATCATTTTTTGCAATATGCACCAATCCTCTTCCCCATAGGCACCAATCCTCTTCCCCCGTAGTCACAAATCCTCTTCCCCCATAGGCATCAATCCTCTTATCCCATATGCCCCAATCCTCTTCTCCCATCGGCACCAATCCTCTTCCTCTATAGGCACCAAATCCTCTTCCCCATGGACACCAATCCTCTTCTCCTGAAGGCACCAATCCGCTTCCAAGTGGTTCCATCGAGCACTTTCCTATCCCACGAGGCGATGTGTCTGAGCTCAACGGCCCGTCGTATCACTGCTACAATGTGTGGAGGAGATCGAAGAGTTGGTGTGAAGCGTTGACTGCAACGATCACAACCGCTGACTCAGCGATTTTGTTGCATGAGCCCAGTGCTCTGCAAGGTACAGTATCTAGATACATCTTTTAAAATACTTTGGCCGATTTACAGTCGATGAATTTAGACAAAGTTTGTATAAAAGTATTTTTATAGAGACAGAGTATCGGGGCATTATACTTCATGAGGTTTAGTGTAATGGGGATCTTTTATGAGCCTGCACATACCAGTACATGATTGGATAATTGCACAGTATGCACATATTTCTAGTCCTGTGTCAGACATTCGTCTTCAGCTCACTCATCATAAGTAGGCCATCGGTCAATTAATGGTTGCTTGATGGAATATGTAAATGTTTGAAATATAATAATAGCTTTTATCAGAGCGTGTTTGATACGATGATTTATGAAACATTTGTATTATTTACATAAGATGAACCTGGGTAGAAGATAATGTCCTACACTGTACATGGAAATGACTTTACGTGCGCAGTATTTCCGGAGCGGTGGTACCGACAGCATGGCATCAGCGCAGTGGCAACAGTTGGGCGGCGTCGGCATAATGGTGGCACCATTGTATAGCTAATGGTGGCACCATTGTGGCTCTGGCAGCGTGGCACCATCACCGTACTACGTAAGATAACGGTTATACGCCCCGGTTCAGGGCCGAGCACTCGTTCTTGAAGCATTGTCTCAAGGTTGTGAAACAGACAGAATTGGGCGGCATCTCATCTTGGAAGATGCTTTGGTTGTCTGAAGGTACGAGATAGTATCTAGCATCTTATTTCGCAAGAATATTTTCAAAACTTTTCCAAGATTCTCCTGTCATATAATTACGGTCTGCGAGACACAATTGTCATGACATTACACCGTACCGTACGACAATCCAAACGACTTCTTGAAGATGTATTGATTTTCGTTCCGCAAATATTGACATCTGTTACATACTTTAATGATTCGATATTTACATAAAGGTTTGATACAGCTACAGACAGAAGTGTATGCAACATCATGCTTAGTGTGAATTCTACTTGCGGTCATTAGATACATATTTCAAGCCTCGTGTCACCTGATCATTCCGGATTTATTCACTGTTCGGAATCAAAATATTCAACATTTCTAGGATACTTTGATATGTTTAAAGTTTTGAATATATAATATCGGTTAATACCTATAATTATTGATTAGTGTTTTCATTGAGCTGTTTGAGACGCTCTGACACCAGGCCTAATTCTCTCTGAAACCACTCTGACACCGGGTCTACTTGTCGCTGACAACACTCTGACACTGGGCCTACTTGTCTCTGACACCACTCTGACATTGGGCCTACTTGTCTCTGACACCACTCTGACACTGGGTCTACTTGTCTCTGACACCACACTGACACCGGGCCTACTTGTCTCTGACACCTCACTAACACCAGACTCTCTTGTGTCTGACACCTCACTGACACCGGACCTACTTGTCTCTGACACCTCACTGACACCGGACCTACTTGTGTCTGACACCTCACTGACACCGGACCTACTTGTCTCTGACACTTTACTGACACCGGACCTACTTGTCCCTGATGTTATGATCAACCTCTGCAA
>SDVV010032031.1:0-11476 GCA_016164225.1 Gammarus roeselii
ATATATTCGTTCCCTTGGTCTTCTTCTGTCTGTCCTAGATCACGACCCCTGTGAGCAAAGAGGACGGTGGCAGCAATCATGGCAATCCATACCAACAAGAGCAGTGTGGTTCGTGGTCTGTTAGCCCCGGTCGTAGCTACGTGCCAAAACTGGGTTACAACAAGGTCTTGGTGGGGCACTGCGCCTACAACTCCAAGCAGTGCGAGGTGGGTACTGGTTTGGGGCCGGTAGCTGTGGCAAAAAAGGTACTGGTCTGGGGCTGATAGCTGTAGAAAGGTGGGTAGTAGTCTGGGACTGACAGCTGTTGGTCAGGTGAACACTCGTCTAGGGCCGAAAGCTATTTATATTATTACTTATGCATTGACCTGTGGTCGACAGCTTTGGGAAGGTGGTCACTGATTCGGGGACGACAGCTGTGGGAGGCGGACACTGGTCTGAGACCGAAAGCTGTTGTTGGTCCAAAATCTGGGAGTACAATGGGTACTTTTAATAGAGCAGTTGGAGGTAGATTTGCATCGAAATAATCGCTCTAGGAACAAGTTGTCGGCCCGAAGAGTCGACAGAAGACTCGCAGATTTATTATCTCATAGTTTTGTTAGGTTACGGATACCACATAGTTCATTATACTCGACTACATTGTGTGTCAAAGTAAGTTTCACTTTCAACCCAATCACTCGTGGTAATGATTAATACGCAGTGCAAATGGTTTCCCTACGTTGTCAAGGCTCACGTTTCCCTCTACCCGTAGCCGGTCCGAGAGCTGGAGGTGCGGGTGGTGATCGGGCGGTACCACGAGCGCCAGTACCTGTTGAACAACCTTCCCGCCACCATGAACAAAGGCTTCACCTTCGTCGTTACGGCATACAGCTTCTCATGTGAGTCCTATTCTTCACGTGTTGACGAATTTTTTTGAAGTTGTTACTACAGCTATATTATGTTCCTTCCTTCGATATCATGTGATGTTATCATAATATATGATGTAAATTGTATGTTATCAGATGTTGTTGAAACAAAATGGTCAAGTAGGAAACATTGCAAAAATCCTTCCAGAAGTTAGTGAGTAAGTAGAAGGATTAGTTTAGGATAGACATGGCATATCTTGGTAGCTTGAAATCATCAAGAAGAAACTTTCATCTGACTACGCTATCTTATAATCTTTCTTTAAGATAAATATCGCCTGACTTTGCATCAACTCTCCCAAACGTTATAAATAGAAATGGCTATATATTGTCGCTACTTTGAATTTGAATAGATGTGAGAAGTTCCCAGGGCGAATTTCCGATGTTATAGATTCCCTCATGAGGCTCATAAAGTTTGTTGAAAGTCAGAAGTTTATCCTGCTACATAAATTTCTGATGCTATTCATCCTGCTACAAGAACTTCTGCTGCCATTCGTCCTGCTACAAAAACTTCTGCTACCATTTAGCTTCCTACATGAACTTTTGCTGCCATTTATCTTGCTACACAAACTTCTGCCACTTATCCTGTTACAAAAACTTCTGCTGCTATTTATCCTGCTCCATGAACTTCTGTTGTCATTTATCCTGTTCAATGAACTTCTACTACATCTATCCTACTACATGAACTTCTGCTGCCAATTACCCTGCCTCATGGACTTCTGCTGTCATTTATCCAACTACAAAAACTACTGCAGATCTTCAGCAGATATTTATCCTGTTACAGAAACTTTTGTGAACATTTATCCTGCTACAGGAATTTCTGCATACATGTATCCTGCTTTTGTGTACCTTCGGTAGACAGCGTGATCACCTGCCCGTACGAGCTACAGTCTTGCGGAGACAGCGGCAGCAGAGACACGCCTTTGTATTGCATCCACGATTCGCTATTCTGTGATGGCCACATCAACTGCGGTCAGGCAACTGGACCCCTGGACCCGTTCAGCACGGACGAGCGCAGTTGCAGACATGGGGGTAAGAGCTGTAGACACGGGTGTTGGACCTGCAAACATGGAGGTGCGAGCTGCAGACAAGAGAGTTAGAGCTGTGGACATGGGGGTAAGAACTGTAGACACGAGTGTTGGACCTGCAAACACGGAGGTGAGAGCTGCAGACAGGAAAGTAAGAGCTGCGGACATGGGGCTAAGAACAGTAGACACGGGTATTGGACCTGCAAACATGGAGGTGAGAACTGCAGACAAGAGAGTAAGAGCTGCGGACATGGGGGTAAAAACTGCAGAGACGGGTGTTGGACCTGCAAACATGGGGGTGAGAGCTGCAGACTAGGGAGTAAGAGCTGCGGACATGGGGGTAAGAGCTGCTGACACGGGGTAAGAAACACCGGAGTAAGATCTGCAGACACGAGGATAACTGGGGCTCCACAGTTGAATTTAGTAAAAATCTTCATGCACCACTGATATAACGGCTCTGTTGAGTTACAAATACTGTTGTACCAATGCTAATTGGTACAACTGTCAAATTGTGGTAATTATTAGGTTCAGAAAATAATTGTTTGTTTCTTCAATAGATAACTACAATTAGGGATTCTTATTTTCCGATATAATACAGCAATGCATTACACCTTATTTGTTTCTAGACCTATGGGTTGGTCGACTGACTGCTACTGCTGGACCGTGGGTGGGAGCCGGGGTGCTTTTGCTTCTCGTGCTGTGCATCGTTATCCACAAGAACAAAACAAGGGCACGACAGCAGCCCCTCCAACAGCAACAACAGTTCCCTCTACAGCAACTCGCCACACCGCAAGAGTTTAATTCGTACGCCGAGAGCTATGAAGTCTCTTCTAGCATGTCCTCTGCTCCCCATATGGCAATACAGGTGAAAAATGCCATCGGTGTTCCAGATATAATCATTCATGTTCCTGTTCAACTTAATTCATTAACGATCTTACTTCTGCTACCCTCCTCCTCCATAGGAATCTGTTCGGTTCACGGGCCGCACGGAGTCACTGCCCAACCGGTGGGGTTGAACACCCTTATTTCCTTTCAGACTCCCCTCTTTTTCACTATCTCTCCTTTCCTCACTCATCCTAAATGTACTCTACTTTATTTACCTCATATGCATGTTATGTTTCTTTCACATTTTCTTTATCCTGTCTCAAACTCACTTTTAATAACCCTACCAATAGTCGTTGCACACACACACACAAACATTGTGGCTAAATTGTATCCTTTCGGATGGCTAATACCAGCCAAGTTATGCTCTTTCTTTTTTGTACGACGACTCCTTCTTCTTTCCATTCATCCTGCTTTAATGCGTGAGATGCCCTACACCGAGTGTAGATCTCATCCATGGGATCTCCGTTTCTGGTGTCTTCTGCATCTTCCCCTTTCAGCAGGTGTTGGGGCACATTGCTCCTCGACAACTCAAGGACGACTGCGAATCCTTGCGGCTCTGAATCATGGTAGGTTGAGTGGTAATCCTTCTTGCTGCCACCCGGGGAGTGCTGGGACCGCGTAACCTGAACATCGTAAAAGTTCCTGTACCTCCTGTTGCACCCATGCACACCTGAGACATTCGCCGGGTAAAGGCATTGACTTTATTCATGAGTAAACCCAATCACTCAAATATAATGAATAATGTATAGATCTTGATGCAGCTCTAGTTGCTGGTTTGACGGTCGGCGCAAGAAGGACTCCGACTCTAGGGCACTAGAAACCTCACTTTAATCTAGCGTTTGCTTCTGCAACGGTTCAAACATTTAATTTATCTTGTACATTCAGGTGCGCGTTGTGTGTAATACTGCCGGTCAGCAATGGCCAGCACCATCAGGAGGTCATAGCTCCATCATCACCCCCTGGAAGCCGGACATGCCTCCCTCCTACGAGACTATCTTCCCTCAGGGGCCACCCCAGCAGGTTCCTCCTCTGAACCACTCACCCCAGTTTGCTGACACGTCAGCCGCTGCAGCCCTAGGGTCCACTCGCCCCTTCAGCAACAACATGACTAACACAGTCAACATGGCCACGTTTAGCACACAAGGTCAATCATATGGATCCAGTGCTACGGCTTCTACATCCCACCAGTCGGATCAGCCAACAGCCTCTGAAGCCAGCATCCCTTTCGATGTCAATCGCTCGTTGGATCGTAGGGTTCCTATCAAGAGGGAGTGTAGTAGGTCCTCTCTACTGAGTCATGGCGTCCGCATCCACGAACCTATAGTCGATGCCTGCAGACTCACGTTGAATACCTCTGAACCTCCAGATTCTCCCCCTAGCTATGATTTCGATCAATATACCTTGACAGAAAATGTTGGCTACTTCCAAAACGTACATCGCAGCAACATCCCTCTGGTAGTTCCCACTTCACATCAATGTTACAATAACAGCGACGTAGATTCAAGAACTCAACAAGGAAATAATTGCCCATCGAATTTTAGTGATCAAAACTGCGACAACGAAGTGCCAGGGAGATCCAATTATGAATCTCATGGGGCGGAAGACGAAATGACGTCATCTGGAATATCGGAAAACACGCATTATCAGTCCTGCTCAGAACACAATGAATCACATGATGAGAGCTGTGCTTAACATAGTTCGATTAGCTGTTTTCTCTAAACTGACGATCTAGTCATCGGAAATTAATGATTCTAGTCACCAATGTTTTGTTGCGCGAGCTTCTTGGCACAGGCCCGGCTACTCGAGAACAGGCTTGGTTAGAGCGTGGCACTTTTTTTTTAGATACAGCACTTGTCTAGAATTTACTCCCTTCATTATCTTTAAATTTTTGTTTTCAGGCGTGGGGTTCTCTGCTTGTGTGCATAGCTCAAGCACCATGATGATCCATGTCAATAAAATAGGTTTATTTACTTGGTTTATATTCACGGTCCCCTTATCTCAGTTACACGATGTGATGAGATCCACTGGCTAACTAAATCTGATTTGATAGTCATGTCTTATCATTATACGTAAATCTGATTTGATAGTCATGTTTTATCATTATACGTAAATCTGATCTGATAGTCATGTCTCATCATTATACGTAAATCTGATTTGAAAGTCATGTCATATCATTATACGTAAATCTGATCCGATAGTCATGTCTTATCATTGTACGTAAATCTGATTTGATAGTCATGTCTTATCATTATACGTAAATCTGATCTGATAGTCATGTCTTATCATTATACGTAAATCTGATTGGATAGTCATGGCTTATCATTATACGTATTTAAAATTTGTGTATACTCACGAATAGATTTAAGATCATGAAATAATACCATACCGTTTGGGTATGAATTTATATTCTTTTTTGCATTCTCCACTCACACCAATCTCTTGTCTGCTCGCTCACTGCCATCACACTGACGGCTGCGCACGAAAGCCTTCTTGATGAGTTGCAGCCACCCATACCAGGAACGAAACCAGAGGCAGGGGTGAAGGCGGCTGTTCCTTCCTTTATCGAGATTCACAAATATGAAGGAATGCGTCGGGAGAATTTGAAGAGTAAAATTTTATGACAATACATTTGATGAATAGAGGAAAATTTGCTGCCCCGCCTTCTTGGGAAAATCCCTGCTACGCACAAGACCTATACATCGGTCTCCCTCTGACTAAGTGAACTCACTTTTGCTTTCATTATGATTTTCACCAGTCTTCATCCATCCATCCTTTCCATGTGCCAGAGCCATCTCAGAACTCACGGGTCCACTCCGGCCTCCAGCTCTTTCTCCATACCCGACCTAATTTGCACATCATTATTCCCGATGGAAATAATCAGCCAAACTCCGTCCATGCCTCTAAAAAATGGCATCGCTAATACATTCAAATTTTTTCTTCTCTTACCCCACCGTCTCAGCCCCGTATAGCCCAGTAAGAACAACTTCATCCTTCATACAAACCTCTTCGTTTCAATAGCCGAGATCTGGCCTATTATCAAATCCTTCAGTGCCTCAGCATCGTAAACTCTTCCGATCGTTGACATTATTTACCACCTCCTCACTTCCCAACTTCACCATTCACACCTTTTTCACCTCTCTTCCTGATCATCTTCTTGCTCTTATCACAATTTTCCCCCAATCGCCTTCCCACCTTGCATCTGTGTCCCTCATCGCTCTTCCCACCAAACGTTTCACCTGCATTCTCTTTTCCCCATACATTACCTCACATAACTCCTCCATAGTCCTGTTTTACTTGTATCCTCTTGTTATAGGTAACCTCATATACGGACCTGTTTCACCTGGATCTTCTCTCTATACGTTACCTCATATACTTCTTCATGGACCTGTTTCACCTGCATCCTCTTCTTTCATTACCTCCTATACCTCCTCCATGGACCTGCATCATCTTCTTTCTATACATTACCTCATACACCACAATGAACCTGCAAGTCATTTCCATTCCTTCAGAGAATGTATGAAGTTGTGAAGACACTTTCTGCACTCTGTAATGGAGAAATAATTTATTTTACTTGAAAATTATTTACATGCCTAACAATCATTTGAACCACTCCAAAAATACTTTAAAATGAAGCATTCATCCATAGAGAGAATGGTGAACGAATATAACATTTGCCAAAAAATGAACATAGTAGAGCATGTGTCAGAGTAGGGAGCAAGGTGATTGATTGGTTCACATTGAAAGTGGGACTGAGACAAGGCGGCGTTATGTTTCCATGTCTACATGGATAGAGATTTCAGGGAGGTGAACGCGACAGTATTACGTCTTGTCTTAGAGCTGTTGAAATCGAATGGACAGAGTTCTGTTGAGTCAGTTGTTTGCGGATGATACGGCACTCGTGTCGGATTCGGAGAAGTTGTGAAGGCTAGCGTCGGAGTTTAGTAGAGTGCTTGAAAGGAGTTAACGTGGGTAAAAGTTAAGTAATGAAATGTTCGAGGAATGTCCATGAGAGTAGAATAAGTGTCCTCCTAAATGGAGAAGTGTTGAAGGAAGGTCAGTATTTTAAGTACCTGGTCTCTCATGTAGAGAAAACTGAACTAGTGAAATCTGAGGTGAAGTCGCGAGTGGAGGAGGGTGTAAAGTGTTGGGTGCGCTGAAGAGTGTAATGAGCTGTAGGACGTTGGGGATGGAAGCAAAGAGAGGGCTGTATGAGGGAGTAGAGGTTCCTACCGTCATGGAGGGCAGGAGCAGAAGAGGTAAGAAGGTTGAATGTTCTCGTGATAAAATGTTTGAGAGGCATGGCTGAGTGACGCCGAGAGACAGGATCAATAATGACTCTGTTCCAATTAGAACGAGGATGGTGAAGAAATCAGAGGACAGAGTAGATTCACGTGTCCTAAGATGGTTCGGGCACGCGGTGGGGATGGATAATGGGCGATTGGTGATAAGGGTGATAAAGGCCGAGGTGAATAGACGTATACCTAGAGGAAGACTAAAGTTTGATAGAATAGATGGCGAGAAGCAGGCGTGAATAAGTAGAGATATAAATGCGGAGGTTGCGAGATAGCGTGCATTGGACAGGCGTGAGTGGAGAATGGGTATGTTTGGATGCGTCTTGACGTTGCCCTGATATACTATTCCGCCCTTGGCGTCTCGTTGAGAAGCAAGATGGTCGTGGGTGAGGGCGGTTACGATGATGCAGCAGGGATGAACCAGTTACATTATCGGGCCTTGCTGCTGACACTGACCTCGTCCCACACTCCTGACCCAGAGTGTGTTGCAGGGTCTCCCTGCCGGACCCTTCGTAAAAAGACCCGAGTGTGCACCATTCTTCCTGTATGATTCGGCCTAGTGTCTGCATCTGTATCCCATTAAAAATTTTGAAGGGTTAAAGATTTAATGTCAATCGATGTAATATTTATTCAAATATCTGTTCGTCTCTTCTAGTTTCGTGTGAGCTATGCGTGCCTAAGTTACAATGTCTTTCACCAAACATTTTTTCCATGTATAACGAGCAGCTATAGCATGGTAAGGTTATAACTTCCATAGCATAAGCTTGCCATACTAAGATAAGTATAGTAACACTATATCCGATGTATGGTGGCCCGGCAGCATCTCCCATCATGTTCTAGTCATCCTGTAGATCCTATACTGTCATGATAACTAGTTCCTCTCACGTGTTCTTGTAATAATTTATATTCTGTACTGTCACGATAGCTAGTTCCTCTCCCGTGTTCTTGTAATAATTTATATTCTGTACTGTCACGATAGCTAGTTCCTCTCCCGTGTTCTTGTAATAATTTATATCCTGTACTGTCACGATAGCTAGTTCCTCTCTCATACGTTCTGGTAATAAGTCGCTCCAATTTGTCTTTCATAGACCTGCCATTGTCAAGACCATCAATTGTACACGCCCAGGTTTTTCCAACGGAGTCACTAATTATGAACATCGCTCCAAGTTTCTTATTTTGAATGATGGATAATGACGAATACTGTTGATTGATATATAGATTTTGTGAAATGATGATGTTAGACGAAATTGTTCAAATAGTCACTACAAAAACAAAACAATCATCGTATTTCATGATAATGATTGAACCACATTTCGTTGAATAAACGTGTTCTGGATATGAATAGCGAGTTTGTCGGGAACATCAAGTCGTTTGATATTCATTATATTTTTTTAAATATAAATTATATAATTTAATTTAATGATTTAAGTTCTTTAACCTAGGGTTACAATGTTGTGGAGAAAGGTTTAGTAGCCTATGCCGAACAATACACTCACATAGTAGCGTACTGGGGTTCAGTCAAGAGTGGTAGGGTCCCACCCTTATGCCGAACGGTACTCTCACACAGCGGCGTACTGGGGTTCAGTCATGAGTGGTAGGAGGGGGGGGGACCAACCCTTATCAACCAAATGGAATCAAACATAATTCTATGGCTGTTTTATGTGTCTGTAGAGAGGAATGGCACCCCACCACTATTGATGAGCCAATGCTAGACGCTCATTTACAAAACCTTACCAGAAAATGAACAAGGAAGATTCATCGTGAGGGGCGACTAGGCCGTCCTCCCACGACAGGCCCTCCGCAGTTGAGTCCATGATGACCCTAGACCTGCCTCAACAAGGACATGATTATTCTTTCACTTGATGGTCAGAGGCTACATAGTGTACATCTTTTTTAACGATGGTCTCGAGTCCTTTCGAGCTGATAACCGATGCACACCCAAAGGTATCATGTACAGAGAGACTGATATAAGGCAGGTCTTCAGTCGTAACAGCTCTCTATCACCCCACTCTAAGAGTTCTATTAACTTATTCAATTGAGTAGATAGAAATAAAAGCAAACTCATCCACAACACTTGCCTGAATGTTGTGTCAGTACGTAGCATGACATCATTTGAAACCTAGGCAATAGTTTTTTACCTACGGCACAACCAAAAATTAGTCCTTACATAGGCATATCTACTTTATTAAGCCCAAGATGTCAAGCCAACGAATAATATTGCAAGGCCTTAGCCTTGAGCTGCACAAGGCCTTGTGGGTAAAAAATCACTGATCCTTTCTTGAGAGTCCACAAGTACGTCGATTCCCTCGGTTCAAATTTAGTAGAGAGGAACGTTTCAAGTGCGGTGGAAGAACCTTACCATACCAAGGGAGAGACGGAGCGCAGGAGATAACTACAGCTGGCGTATCGGATCCCGTAACCTACGCATTTATGTACTCAAAGACATCTCAAGTACGTATATTTTTTTAACCCTGGACGCACAAGGCCTCGCACAATCAGTCTCTTGAAGTGGTAGTGGACTCCACCCATGTATTATTGACGAAACGATAGGACTTTCCAGTAATAGTGTCGTGCGAGCCTAGAGGAGCGTGAACTGATAGGGGACAGTTTACGTTCTAAAGTCTTAATATCAGTACATTATATGAGGAGAGCAGGGTGTTTCCACGCATTCTCATCACGTTCATGTCGATCATAAATTCTAGTACGCGGACTTGTAACTGAAAACGTTAGGTACAAAGAGAATTAGTTTCGTGCTGAAAATGGACAGGTACATATATTGTAATTCAAACTCAAAATAGACCGCGTATTTATATAAAATTATAAACTTTTATTACAGGATCATATGAAACAATATATAGTTATTAAAAAATCGATACTTGAAACATCGGGTTCCCAAGTATTGATACTTCACACATTGTTGTACCGAGGACCGATATTTCCAACACCGATGCTTCAAATAACGTCCTTGGTCAAATGCGTCGGATTCTTAATGTGAGAAAACTGGAAGATATCACCTGCTATCCTATAAATGGACAGACATGAAGGCTTTTTAATGCAAAATGTATAATTTATATGTACGCCATTTATATTACGGAGAGCAGGGGGCTGCAACGTCAAGCAACTACTACTCCGTATCGTAGCGCCCGAATCCAAAGTGGAAAGCAAATAAGGCAGTGTTGGTGATAATCCTTACTCTAGCTGGCTGAACGTCAATGATATCCAAGACAGTGAGAGTTGAATTGACATGGATAGTTCATATTACTATCAATCTGAATACTTATACGTAGCGCCAACCCGTCCGGCATCTTCTAATAAATGAAGAACCTGTGGACGTGTTGATCCGTTCGTAAATAAATGAGCTTCAACTCCAGTTACGGTCTCCGAAGTTTCTCTCACTTTCTTCTCGAAGCAGCGTCAAGATGAAAGGTGACATGTACTCAGTGTACCAGTGGCATTGTAACCCAGACATTTAATTGTTTAGAAGAAGGACAGTTGTAAATCAGTTATCAAAATAGTGATGTTGTTGAAGGTGCTTCTTTTTAGCACTACATGTAGCTAACAAATGAAGTACTATCCCTGCACACTTTTCCAGATTTCCCTCATGGGTTCTTCCTTGATGGGGATCAAATGCTATTTGATATCCTGTCGCCAAATTTTGGCGCCATATCTTGTACCTGAACCTGAACCAACGCTCGAGTATCAGACGATTTCCAGGTAATTATTATTTTTTGTCACACTTAAAGAGATTTCGGTTATTTCTTTCGATTCATGCTGAACTTCATTTTCTATTTCAGCTGGTTGTTTCTGCTTTTGCTATCCTACTGCATCGCAAAGTTGTTTGCCTGAAAAGTGATGAGCGTGCAGAACATCATCATTTCAATCTTCGTCGGCACTATCCACATCGGTTTGCTCAGCAATATCTGGAGGTTCAATGAAGATATACAAACCATCTTCTTCATCTTCAATAATAGTTAGAATCTCTTTCATAGCAAGCTCTCGTTTTCCTGAAGAAAAAAAAGAAAATATGAAAACTATTCTGCAGTTCTCTATATTTCAACCAATATCACATTCTTTAGAAGCTATGAAAGTGGATTCGCGTGTACTGAGATGGTTCGGGCACATGGAGAGGATGGATGAAGGGAGATTGGTGAAAAGGGTGATGAATGCGGAGGCGAGTGGTCGCAGGCCTAGAGGTAGACCGAAGTTTGGATGGATGGATGGTCTGAAGCAGGCGTTGGGAAGAAGAGACATGAATGTGGAGGTGGCGAGAGAGCGTGCAATGAACAGGCGTGAGTGGAGAATGGTTGATTTTGACGCTGTTCTGATGTGCTTTCCCGCCCTTGGCATCCTGCTGTCGGGATGGTCGTGGGTG
>SDVV010032032.1:0-11476 GCA_016164225.1 Gammarus roeselii
ACTGGCATCCGAGCACCACCACCCACAGCAACAATGTCAGCCTCTCTTTCATCCTCGACATTCAGCAACTGATCAAAATACTCGGCCCACCTCTTCCGTACATTACCACTTTCCAACAACAACTGGATGTTTTCATCTTTCACCACTTCCTCCTTCCCGGTCTCTCCCTTTCTCACCCTCTTCACCTCTTTCCAGAACATCTTTTTGTTCACCTCAAAATTCTGGCACAACCGTCTGCCCCACCTGGCATCAGCGTCCCTTTTGGCTCTCCTCACCACCCGCTTTACCTCTTTTCTCCTCTCTTTGTACCTTTCACAAGCCACCTCCGACTTCACCTGCAACCACTCCTCAAACCTGTTCCTAAATAAATAAAATAAATATAAAACACGTATAATGCCGAGTTAATGTCACCAAATCAGATCAGGTAGCCTTTTCGAATTAACAAAGTGTAACAGAGTAAATGGGACCTTGTATGACCGGTAGGATGCATCTTACATTCATAGCTAAACATAATGTTCCCGCCTCTTTACGGAACATGTTTCAAACAACAAAATAAAAGTTCACCTAGCCCGGATGACACAGTGTTCCAATTCAACATAGTAACATCATAAAATAAATGATAAAAAAAATGAAGAATAGCAACTACGTGCGTGGCCGTTTGCCACGGACAAACCAGGAATCAGAATATGATCAACGCAGTACTTTCCTATTACTCATTTTTCACAAATAGAAGTGCAAGGCTTCATAGGCAGCACACGCATGTTTTTTTGCAATTTTTTTAGAAAACGTGTTCAAATATTGAATCTTCATTTGAATCAACTATGCTTCCCCATTGAATACCAATCAATCGATTCATAGGGGGGAAAACAGTCTAATATGTACATTGAAATAAATTCCGTGTATATATATGGTATTTAAATATATAACAGTGTATCTTGTACATCGGGATCCGGCTACGCGTATTATCGTAGATCTGATGCATTGAACGAGCAAATGAATTCAGATGATCAGCGTAAATTGGCTTCCTAGAAGGACAGATAAGGAGCGGAATGATGAGGTTACATAACAATGAAGATACATATTAAGGAGAATGAAACTTTTTCCGGCACAGGTAAACGATCACGCTTCCCAGCATCGTGTTACAGAAAACATAAACTTGATCAGTTGACAGCATTTTACTGGAGATTTTATCACGATTTCAGTGGGATAATTTGGCCAGTTTGATTGTTACAACACAACACTCGCCACAACACTCGCCAAAAATCGGTGTGTTCATTAATTTCAGTGAAAGTTGGCAGGATTTTGCCCGCCGCGACTACGTTCTTGTGATTATGTTAGTAAATTTATTTCGGGGAAAAAAATAAAAACTCAAGTATGATGAGAAGATGAGTACCTTCAAAAATAAATGAGACCTGGGAAAGATAAGATCCAACACAACGCACACCATCGTTCTCAAAAAAATTACCGCGAAAGAAACATGGTCTCCAAGTGAGCAAGCAGAGTAAAAATTATCTCTCCTACTTATACAATAAAATAACAAACTCCTGTGAGCACCATGACATAGCGCTAAAGTACCTAAAAGACGGATTCAAAAAATATTGTCACCACAAGTTGTTCATCAACACATTAATACCAACAAACATTTTCCAGAAAATTTCACATATGCCAAATCAGAGCGATCCGTAAACAAAGCGTGAATGATGATACCTGAAATCTTTGACACATTAGTCTCCAGCCCGCAACTTCCGCAGTCTTGTAAAAAATGTTTGACGTCAACTGGGCGACTGTTCATATTATGAAAAAATAATCAATGATAGATATTTTGCAAATAGGCGTAGAGCATCAACTGAAACGTACAAATTAAAATCTCAGAACTCGCCTACAGAGTCATTTACCAAACTGGCCCATCATTATTCATCCAGTTAGACCTCTTTGAAGAATTTGATAGTATTCATCTAGCCACTTTATTGAAAAACTTGCGTAACTCAACATTCAAATCTCTCCGTTTGGGAGTTGCTTCAAAGACCGGTCCTATCCTGTTTAGCTCAACTTCGAGACCTATAAATTTTGTTGTCCCACAGGCATTGATTATCGGACCTGTCCTTTTCCTCCTGTTTGTAAATGACATTAGCAATATGACCATATCAAGTAATATCGGTCGCGGAGACAGAGTTTTCCGGTGAGGGTAACGGGAATTAAAATCTCTCGCTCAACGGATCGGAAAACTCCTTTATTTCTTTTGTATTGCCTACATACCGAGGTATTCTGAGGAAAATTAATAAAATTATTTTACGAAGTATCGCAAATTAGAGCATCGTTTAATTGTCATATACTCGCACTGAATGCTCCACTTGAAAGAAAAATACAATGTACTATATTCTGTACTTTTCCCTACACGCTAATAGAGCTATTATGTGCAATTGTGTTCGAATACACCAACCGCAGCACTGACTATTTGATACTTCGACATGACATTAAGAAACTTTTTCTTGGAACTGTATTATATTTCTAACCTGTTATCACAGGTAAGTTCTGTGCGGGTCGACACATTCATAAATCAATCACGACAAATTCTCTTCCTTCTCTTTATATGGACTAGTATTTACTTTCGTATGACCTATTTTTTCATCATGTTCACTTTGATTATCATTTGTTTTTCATCGAAAATATGACTTACGAAGATATCGAGTGGGAAACACAATAATTTCTTAGAACCGGCCTTTACAGCATTAAAAACATTTCATGAAGCACACGATATATTTATTGCCATATCGGTTTGTTTATGCAAGTTATCGACATTTTACATTTCATTGCTTTCATAGTCCATTGATTATAGTAAATTTTACTGTGAATATAAATATATCGAAAACAGACGTTATTCTTTAGATCGGTCAATGATAACGTATGACTCTAATCAGCCCATTAAGTGCCAGTAACTGCCTTGGCAACTTCACAGTAAAATTGTCTTGGACGACTTTGAATCCTGCAACATAAACTGGCATGGACGTTGTAGCAAAATAACTGGTTCGAACGATCCAACGCAAACTGATTGGACGCAACAGTTGCAACTGGAAGAAGCGCTAAAAAAGTGATAAATCTTGATGCAGCCATGCCAAATGACTTCGACGCAGCATCACCAAAAGATTTGTACGCTGCAACACTAACTGGCCTTGTCAATACTGCAGTGGCTCAATTGGAAGTTGTAACACTTTACACCCACAAATGTCACTGAGAGTGAACTCTTCTTTCGGGTAGAAGAAATGAAATTTAAAACTGTTGTAGTTCCAGACAAGTTTGTGGAGAGATTCTCCGTACGTATGTGGAAAACACAGCTCATAAAATCAATTTGAACATGAATGTGAAATTTTTTGTCAAGAGTTACTACGCTGTAGTAAACCCTGCAACTTCACTACCAGACGTGTTATTTGAACACGCTTTTTTTGTCGCTGTGCAATCAGAAAATTAATCCCTCAAGGCAGATGCCATCTGGTGAAGCAAACCCATCATACGGAAAAACGTACACGGCGACTCGTGCCAAGCCACTGGAGTTTATTAGGAGTTTAATACCAGAATTATGTATACGATCATGCACAAAACGAAATCAATCTAGAAAGATAGATAAAAAAATCTGTTGATTATACACGACTTTAGACATACATTACACGAGTATGAAATGGATTTATAGGAGTTGTTGTTTTATTTTTTAGCAACGAAACGACATGACTGTGTGTGTACCTTTATAACGTAGTTTTATTTCAGTGATTCCGCATTGCTCTCACCAAGCATGCTTCACTAACTGCTTTGATCTGATGAAATGAACCTCCGACTGTTTAACATGGGTTGCGGAAAAATTTCGAACGTGGCAAATCATTCGACATTTTTTTAAATGTTGAAAAAAATGAGTGTAACTAACCATTCGAGGGTACGGCATATGAGTTACTGATACCTAACAAGTGTCTTATAATTATGAAGACGACCCTCATAAGAAATATTGAGTGATTATGATTGGCCTATCGAATGATCAACCATACCACGATATCATTTTTAATCTGGGCCTTCTCGCTCGTCATGAACGGGTTATCAGAAGTTAAAGATAGTACCGGGTTTTGCCATCTGTTGTATTGACTTGCGGTATATATTAAGAAAAAGCTTGTCTTCTCAACATTAGACGTCAACAAAATAATTAATGCCTCCTGTAAATTGCCTGGCTCGTATGGCGGTACCGGCAACGACACATGGACGACGGCATATAAATAGTCGTTAACAAAATGTTGGTATTGAAAAACGTTATTAAGGTCGAAGGAGGGATATATGACGGATAATAAAAATAACGTGGGTATGCTGAAAATGACATCCACAAAGTCATGAATTACGTTTACTGGTTCACGAGGGAATATTGACCCCTCCCTCGTTCTCTAACTAATTTCCCGTCTCCATGAGCTCCAAGCACTCACCGATCTCCATTTTTTTTGTGACAAGGACAAAGCCCAATTATTTTTTCTCTTCATTTTCGTTGGTTGCATTCAGTAAGGTCTGTCTTCTTTTTCTTGTTGTTGACGCCCGCCTCTAAACATTAACGGAGACAAATTGATCGATACAGGACTTACCGCGTCTAAACAAACAAAAACACTATGACAAACATTTATTTCAGCCTCAGACAGAAAAGAGGTCCGTTTTTGAAGAACCACCACAAAATATAAAGAAACGGTCTGGAGTTTCATAACGTTTTGTCTTTTTGTAATTTTTCAGTGATGTTGGACTCTTGATTTGAAATTATTTTCTATGTAACACTGGATAAATCTTTTTAAACACATCCATATTGACTATTAGCCCTACGCACATATGGTAGAAGGCTTAGAGTGTCTGACCGGGCGAAATTAAACTCAGTGTGAAAACGTCTCAAACCCTCATGGTTTTAGCATAAATAATTTTCACACATTTAAGCGTAAAAGTTGTTCGAAAAATAGATGATGCATTGCAAATGTACCATACACCATATTCGTTTACCCGTGCGATATGTCAATAATGTATCTCCCATGGATTGCAGGACAGGTGCGAGGTGATTCAGAACTGCTGGTAGTTATACAGCTTACAACAATCGGAAATCTGAGCCAGAAGTAAAATGAAAAAACTGTAAACTGCTACTTGAAGAGGGAAGAACGTAAACCTCATAGCTATCAAATTGAATATGAGACTATAATTGTCCAAAATATTCATATTTATTTCTGTTGGAAATCCCAAGAGAAAATGGTATGGAGCAGTTATGTCCGGTGATCCTGGTGACCAGGCGGGTACAGCTCGATGGGAGAATATGTCATTGCCAAACATTTTCATTATCGACTTTATGTTATCAGTAAACTGCGTGGGATGTTGCTCAATCGTGTTGAAATCATTTTTCGTTACGATTGCGAAGATGAATAACAACAGGTCTTAGGAATGTATGGATCATGTGTCAGAAGCATTATCCATTAACTGTCACTGTAAAGCCCGCTGCGTTCTAAAAAAAATATGATCAAATTACACGGACGTGAATAATACTACGCGGTCGTGCATAATTCCGCACGTCTGTTGCTGTTGAATTGTGACACCTATGAGATGTCATCTCCCACAGTTAGTTCATCTCAAACTCCTGATGTCATAGCTTTCGATTGATGTCAATGGAACTTGTGTACGATTTATTTAAAGCGTGGCATTGACCTTTGAAACTGTTAACTTATTTATGAAAAAGTTTGAATAGAGCCGTAACTAAAATCCCTTACCTGTTCAATTACCTGGTAGAGAGGTACAACTTTCTTCGAGTCAGATTAACCATAAATCCAAATTCCTTCTCAACTAATCTTTATCAATTCGAACTAGCAATCTTACTGAGCAAATTGAACACTCATTCTCAGTATTATATATATTAGTGAACATATGCAAATAGACATGAACTTTCGTAAACAGAAAGTGGCCTGTCATTTCTGGATATAAATTGTCGTGGTTATGTGGATCTTTCGGAAATTATTTCTTGTTAGCAAAGGGCTGAAAAAGTTGACAATTGTGACAAAATATATTTGTTTACGAGTCCAATGGTATCTCTTCGGAGCACATCACCCATCTGTCAAGTCCAACTAAAGATTGGAATCATGTTAGAATGATCGAAAATATTTTCAGCTTAGGCAAAAAAACGGATGAGTACAAAATATATAACACGACTTGAGTAACATCCTTGCACAAGTCTGTTACGACGGAGACAACATCAACTAAAACAAAATAAATTAAAGTCTGAAACGATAAAACATCCATGTCCTTTAAAAGAATATACCGAAGCTCAAGCCAATTCGGAGTGCATACGGAGGAAAACATAGAACTTGTTTTCTCTCTATTGTCAGAATATTTGTTCTACTACCTTGCAAATGTGACGTACTGGACATTTTAACAAATTGTTAATAGTAATACACAGAAACGCATGCAAGTTTTCTGTGTTCATATTTATTTTATTCCCTTGATTTTAACACGTCATTGTACATTAATTCGAACAGAACGGCAGCAAAACTGGAATAATGTAGAAGCATGGAATTTAGTAAAATTTAGAAAGATTGGTGCATGGTTGCAACACACCGTCACAGGACCAGCATAGCAGCAAATTACCAATGAAGCGCGAGAAAAAAATCCAATCATCATTAGGGGTTGAGCAGCAGAGAAGCCACACAGCAGCAAAACAAAATTAAAGCATGCGCATAGCGGCAACGTAGCCCGTAGCAGGAAAGCAGCAGCACAGCATTGTACCAACACGGCGGCAAGGTAGCAACAAGGCACAGACACATCAACAACAGATCGACAGGACGGAAACCACCAATAACTTGGCAGCAACAAAGCAGAGAAAATAATATGCCAAGCAACAACAACAGAGCAGCAATGAAGCAGCAGTGCAACGAAATCGCAAAATGGCAGTAACATTGCAGCAATGAAACATGGCCGGTTGCAGCAGCATATGAACAATAAAATAGCGTTACGGCAGCAATTGAGCAGATAAACAGCATTGTAACAAAGCTGCGAAATTGTATGGCAAAAAAAAACATAGCAGCCTGACAACAATGTTGCGTGAACGTTTGCGACCGGCAAAAACCGTGCGTTACCAGTCCGGCATTTGGCAGTAGGGAATAGGGTTAAGACAGTGACAAATAACAGTTTGGCCAAAATGTGATGGTATTAAAAATGTTACGTTCGACAGGCAGCATCTATATCGATACATCTCAAATCTTGGGCTAGTTTATAATCTGTATTGGGTATAATTTTGAGGAGATGATCGATAAAGATCTTGCTCAGTCGACGTTCTGTTTCTGTTCTGGAAGGATGGGGTAAAGCTTTATTTGGCGTTATTTAAATAATAGTGGGGAAACGGGAGTTTGTACCATTTGCAGAAAACAAATGAAATTGAACAAATATAAATCCAGAAGGAATTTGTGGCCCCATCGCAAACGAAGTCATCGTCAGGAACACAAAATTAATAAACTTGAATATGATAAAATAAGGTGTAAGTCATTAAAAGGTGCAGTACCAGGAGATATTGAGGTGGAGTAGGAAAACTTAGTGCAAGACCAAATGCCTGCCTGTGATAAACTGGTGACGAATTTATGAATTATTTATAACATTTAAATAATCTAGGTTTTTTAAAAATGGAGAAGGGGATCTTTGCTAGACTATTTTGAGTTGCGAGTAAACACTGAATAAAAAACTATGTGAAAGTGATGCAGATCCGTGTGGAACTTGTGAAATAAAAATAATTACTGATATCGTTCGACCAATCCACGTAATTCATAAGATAGGTTAGAATAAATGCCAAGTGGAGAGCTTTACATGTATAAGGCAAAATTCAATGAATAAGTTCCATATATAAGCATGAAAACGGGAGCCCGGCTTCCGCGCGGAAAAATATTCCAGCCCACGCGCACCTGTGCCGCCTCAATACAACTCACTGTCATAGCCGGACACTGTCATATCCACTAAAAATATTTCAACACTGTGTTCCCTAGAATAATACAAAACGTTTGTCCCGCTGGTTGAAATACATTGGGTAGGAAAGGTTTCAATAAAGTGATAACCATTGAAATTGTATTTTTTTTAATGGAGCCCGAAGGCCCAGGGATAATGCTTCCACCATTTATTCACTATGGCACCCACAGGTAGGAAGACCCCTGGCCCCAACGCTCGCCAGAAGTTGTGCCATTCAACCTTACTACTGCCGCCTGCTGCCCTGCTGGAGTGCATAAGTCCACAGTCAGGAAAGAATTATTTTGACATGTTTGATGGCCTTGTGTAAGGCGTTATGCTCTCGCATACAAGCTACATTGGGTTCGAATCCCCGCTACGGACTAATCAGTTACTTCCAATAATGAAATCAGCAGACAAATAGTCTATACACGGTACGGTACGGTAACAGTTAAACTGTCCCATGACTATTTATATCAAAAAGATGAATTATTTCACACTTATAACTCCTTATATAGTAGTGTCAAACCGTGGCAATGCATTTGTTTATCCATTTAGGACATGAAAATTTCTGTATGCCCCAATAAACTCAAGAATTTGCTATTAAATTAAATGTATTCTTAATCAAGGTAATTTTCCCAATGATCTACCAATTATTGAATAATTATGCTGCACAATCGTGTCAACATCAAATGATCATACCCTATCCACATGGTCAAGACAATGGATTGTATTCGATCTATTTACACGTTAATATCCCTTTTTTCCTTAGGATTATGCATAAATGTTAGTTCTCCATATCCTCGTCGTAATATTCTCTTGACCTTAGAAAAATAAAAACTTTGCACAGGCAATTTAGTTGGTGTTAGTAACATTTTTGTCAGGCAGAGTATGAATATTTCCATTCCGAGGAGAGCGGCCGCAGAGTTGCCTACTTTGTTTGCTACAGCTTTCACAGGTTTGCCTGTGGCTCTCATGCCTCGCGGAGAATGACTACAGGTACTTTCTCCGCCAACCCCGGTCGCAGTGCGGGATGTATAACTTACTGTTTTTTCTGGCATAAATGAATAAAAAAATAATCGGTAATGGAATTGCAGTCACATGCTTTCTGGTTATGTGTGTCATCCTCATGGAAAACGCATTATATTAATGAATTACACATGTTTAATGTTCAGAAACTTTCCTGCGAACACGCGAATCTACCAATGTTCTGGGGCAAGAAGAGGTGAGCGCGCTCGGAGAGCGTATGTGGCATGGAAGTTATGGCATATGACCTGATGAATTGTCAGATTTTACAACAGAATTAGCTGTAAACATTTTTTGACAATTTAGTTTATTTTTAAAGTCAATAGCTAAGTTGTTTTTTTCCCCGGTTCAACTTGCAGTTTACAACTTTTTCATTTGTACCTTTGGCAAAAATTTTGAATAGCTGCAAGCCGTAGATCAATCAGCAGCAGTGAATCAGCTCGCACTTGTCGTACAATCAATGGCAGATTACATTACTGACATATCGCACAGTTATACGAATATGGTTTATGGTAATTTGCAATACCTCATCTGTTTTTGAAGACCATATTGACGCATAATTGTATGAAAAAATATTTTTACTTTAACCAAATTTATTTGAGACGTTTTTACACTAAATTTGATTTCGCAAGGGCAGGCATTTTAGAACATTTATCTTTTAAGCGTAGCGTTAACAATATATCTGTATGCGTTGAACAAGAATTATCTTGTGTTACAAAATGAATTTCAAAGAAACAAGAGTCTAAAATCTATGTATATTGCAGCAAGAGAAAACTTTAGGACACCCCATACCGTTTCTTTAAAATTGTAGGCTGTTTTATAGACACGGACGCCTCCTCGGTCCGACACTAAAATAATTGCATGTTAAAGTGCCTTTGTTTGTTCAGACGCTGGGGGCTTGTGGAGTGCAATTTGCCTCTGGTAATGTTGATGGGCAGGCGGCGACAACAGGATGGCGAAGACAGACCTTATTGTATGCAAATTACAAGAGGGAAGAGAAGGAAGGATGGAACTTTGTCCTAGCCAGATAAAAATTTGATAGGTGAATGCGTGTATTAGTGGAAGACGGGGAGATGAGTTGGAGAAAGTGACAGTTCAATGATCCCTCGGAAACCATGAAATGTAATTCCTGACTTTATGGACGTTTTTTTTCAGCATATCCACTTTATTTCTATTCGCCGTCGTATTTGCTTCCTCTGGCCTTCATACCGTTTTTCAATTCCAACATTTGTAAACGACCTCTAGAGCGTGGCACATGTATCGTTGCGGGTAGCGCTAGACGAGCCTGGCAACTTACTCAAGGCAGTAATTCTTTTCTAGACGTGGTCAGGTCAATCGTCCGATTGGCCAATCATAATATACCATAGGACTTTACGTGGTCGTCTTCGTCCCTTCAAGGTTTATGTATTTATCAGTAACTCATACGACGGACCTTCTAATGGACAGTTCCAATGTAATATTTACAGCTTCTAGCACAGCTTCGATTTATTTGCTACGTTCGACTTTTTATCCCAAACCGCTGTTTTTCTACAGTTGGAGGCTCATTTCATCTAATCAAAACAGTTAGAGAATAGGCTGGTGAGAATAATGCGGAAGCACTGAAACAAAATAAAGGGATTAAGGTACACACCCAGTCATGTAGCTTCGCAACTAAAAAATAACCCAATAACTGATGTAAATTCATTTCACAATTGTGTAAAGTCGATCAATAGTCGTGTAAAATCAAGATGAATTTCTTACTGATCTCTCTATATAGAATTAGTTTGTGCATGCTCGTACAATTCAGTGTATTCTTGTCGGCACACTCCTGATATTTAACAATCTTTCGATTTATTCATGATATGGGTTTTCAGGAATGTTTTTGGCTTTGCACGAGTAGCCGGGTTCGTGTTTTTGTAGGATGGGGTCTGCTTCACAAGATGGGATCTGCTTTGAGTGAAACTTTTTCTGAGAGCACCGCGAGAAAATACAGTGTTTATGAGATGCATCGGGTCGGGCTGTTGCAGGGTTTGAAACTAAACTGGCTCTCATTAATAACCCACCCGTCATTAATAGAGTGAAGATATTTTTATGGTATAGCGTTCAAAATGACGCAGCTGTGTCGGCACATATGCCGACACCACATGCATTCTTATGTACGTTTGCGATGCCACCGTCGCCACCATGTACAAGCATATAAGTTTTGTGTTCGTATTTGCTGCAGTCGGTGGAACCGGCCTCGATGCCGTATACATTCACGCATCTATATTCGTGCTGCTGCTGCTGTCTGGCTGTCTGGCTTTCGTGCAGCTAGTTACCAGCTGGATTTGTTTCGTATGTGTACATAGTGGATTCTATTTTTCCTCATTTTTTGATTTGAAACAACACGATCGTTTATCCAACCAAACAAGTCTTCACTAAATTTTATTTTCCTCTCAAAATCGTCCACATGCTCATTCATTTATTTAACGGGAATGCCCACTGCTGAATATATAATATA